>JACEFZ010019323.1:215000-502732 GCA_014155875.1 Cepaea nemoralis
GATTACGCTCATCAGCACGCCACGACTTTCTCCGTTTTACAGATGCTAATTTTTATGTTACATTTGATTCACACATCAATTCCTACAAGAATTCCCATTTAACACCTATGTCATCAATCCCTAGATCAAATCTTCGGATCATCTTTCAGGTAATTATGTGTCCTTCTAACCTCTGAATTGTTACGAACAAGTATTCTGCTCCATGAGCTGCCGTCATTTATCCTGTACCCACTTTTCCAGAACGATCCCCGATCTTATCTAATACTTCCAACAACTGCTCCATTTCCTGTCCATAATCTTGGTCTCTGTCTATAACTTTCTTCTTGATACATTGTCTCCCTTTATTTCTTTTGCTCTATGGTTTCCAGTAGAAGGACGTTCTAGATACACAATTAGGTTTTCTTTCCCTAGATCAAATCATGAGACACAGTGCGGTAGTGGAGATGGATGAAGACAACAGCCATCCTTACGGTCGCGACAACAGCCTGACGGATCTCATGACCGGCAAACACAGGGACAGCTATAAGATGGATGCTGGCAAAATGATTGTTTGGCTAGCGCTGGCAATCATGATTGTCAGTCTGGCAGGCGGGATCATCTTCATGTCTGGTAGGTAGCCATCATGTAGTATATACTTCGTTCAGTTAGCTGGTGTCGTGAGCAAACATTCTACTTCAGGTGATACTTGTTGATTGCTTGGTTGGTTTCTGGAAGATTCTCAGGATAGCCGAGTTGAGTCTCATAAGTTCCGGGCTTTGATATCCAATTTTCTGAGTCAAGAAATGAGCTTTGGCTATGAATGAATGAATGAATGAATGAATGAATGAATGAATGAATGAATGAATGAATGAGTCAATCAATCAATCATGTGCCGTCTCCACAACGAAAGTTGGCTGCAATGGATCTCTAACACTGTCTGTCTCTTGCCCTGACAGTACATTCTGTCAGCTGCAATGGATCTCTAACACTGTCTGTCTCTTGCCCTGACTGTACATTCTGTCAGACTGCTGTTTGTCCATCCCTTGATGTTGCCTTTGGACTTGTACCATTTTCTGCCTCTTGCTCGTTTGCCTTAAACCTTGCCATCCAGTATGGTTTTTATAGAATGTTATGCTTTTCAATAGGCTGAAAAATTTCACTTGCCTCTTTTATATTTCTTTCATCAGTTCTCTTTTTAATACCATTATTTTTCTAGAACATACGCATTTGGTTTTGTTTCCATGAAATACGACGTATTCGTCTGTATATCCACTTCTTTAGGGTATCTATTCGACTTTCTAACTGATTATTCTATGTCCAGGCTTTTGCGCCATATTGTACTGTTGAATACATTTGACAATTCCCATTTTTATTGTATTGTTAATTTCTCCTACTCTCTCTCCAACTCTCTCTCCCACCCTCTCTCCCACTCTCTCCCACTCTCTCCCACTCACTCTCTCACACACACACTCTCCCACTCTCCCTCACACATTCTCTCTATCTCCCCCACTCTCTCTATCTCCCCCACTCTCTCTATCTTTCTCCCACTCTCTCTCTCTCTCACTGTCTCTCTCTCCCACTATCTCTCACTCTCTCTCCCACTCTCTCTCCCTCTCTCTCCCTCTTTCTCTCTCACTATCGTCCTCTCTCTTTCTCTCTCACTCTCCCTCACTCTCTCCACGGGACTGAGCTGCAGAACTCCTCTCCAGGCCTCTCCAGGCTGTCAAACATCCACGCCTGATACTTCCCGCATACGCCCCATGTCTTGTCTATACTATTCTTCTCTGTCTATCATTTTCTTAAATTTAAAACAAAGTTTTCCCTGACTGAATTTAAACGCTAAAGCCACAAACAATACATTGCACAATGTCATGCCTGACATATTTCGCTGCATCTCGAAAGATTTATACTGCAGAGTTAAATATCATGTGAAGTGAATCAATTAATAATGCTTTGATAGAAAAACTAAATACATAGCCTCTGATATTGTTCGAATGTTGAGTATCTTATCCCCACGGAAGTATAAGATGCAAAAGGAAGTTTTCTGTTTGCATAGCAACAGCTGGAATCGCATAATCGATAATGCTTGAATATATTTGAGTAAATATGGAATCCCACATATCGCGTTAAAAAAACAGCCGCATGCGATTAGGAAGTAGACTGTCGTGCGCTGGTTTTCATTCAATGGTCCAGAAAGCAATGGCAAACTACTGAACATAGGCTTACCGGGAGATCACAAAGAACCAAATGGATGTTGGGTTGACAGCGACGTCCTGCAATGGATATGCAACTAACTCTCATATTTGAGCAATCGATTATTATTCGTCGAATATAGCACACGAAATGCGTTCTCTGTATTAACTGGTTGATTGAATATAAGCAAATGTTATCTCTATTTCGTTTTCCCTGCAAATGCGTTCTCTTTATAAACTCTATGATTGAATATAAACAAATGTTATCTCTGTTTCGTTTATAAAACAAACGCATATCCGGCAAAAAGAAATCACAGTGTACAAATAATAATTATAATAATAAAAACGTACAAATAAGATCAAAAATAAGTTAGACCTCAACACAATGAATCGACCTCTCTTTCTCAGTGATCCACACCAGGAAAAACACAATCAAATCTAAAGAAAAACCTGCAATCAGAAAATTTAATTAAAATTAAAACGTACAACGTAAACAGGAAAAGTATTGGTATCAAACGTTGTTAGGTCATTTCACGTTCTCCATTTCTAGGAAAGCTGTGCAGAAGTTTAGTTGAGAAAGGGGTCAAATAAGAAAATGTGGAGCCGACGTTGTGCAAACAGTTAGTTATGGATATATAAAGGGGATTTTCAGAAATGTAGAAGATATAAATTTAATCAGCATTGGAGGAAGAAACATTAATAACATAGATATGCAGATGATACAGTATTCATTGCAGACAATAAGCAGCATCTGCAACAATTAGTAGATGCAGTTGTTGCACACAGTGAACAACTGGGGTTAGAATTAAATTGTAAAACGACACAGGTTACGGTCGTCACTAGGAAGAACGAAATACCACAATCTAATATACAAGTTAATTGGAATATTCTTCAACAAGTGAATCGGTACAATTATCTCGGAACAGTTATAACATCTGATGGGACATGCTTTGAAGAGATTAGAGCAAGAATCGCCATGGCGAAAGTAGCCTTTAGCAAGATGAAAAACATACTGAGCAATAAAAAGATGTCAATTCAAACGAGAAAAAAGAGTGTTGAGATGCTACATGGAGCCTGTTCTTTTGTATGGATATGAACTTGGACAATGAGCAGTCAAGCTTAAAAACATCTGATGGCTGCAGAAATGTGGTTTCTGAGGAAAATGCAAAGAATACCATGGACAGACAGAAAAACCAATGACCAAGTACTATAGCAGACAAATAACAATCGTAAATTGATGACAGAAATTAGACGTAGACAGTCAACAACTTTTGGACATGTTATGAGAAGACCAAGCACTAATAGCAAAATCAGAAGCTGAATTACAAGACCACATGAATAGTCTAAACGAAATGTGTAGGGAACATAACATGAAAATTAGCACAAGCAAAACAGAGGTAATGACTATAACTAAAGAAGAACAAACAGCAACAATTCACCTAAACGAACATCCCTTGAAACAAGTAAAGAGCTTCAAGTACCTAGGAAGTATAATATCATCAAATGGCAGATCAGAAGACGAGATCGAAAATAGGTGCAATAAGGCAAATCAACTCATTGGACAAATGGCACCAATACTAAAGAACAAACATGTATCAATAACTACTAAGAAAGCACTTTACAACACAATCTTCCTACCAACTCTCTGCTACCAATGCCAAACCTGGACAATGACAGAAAAAGAGAAAAGAAAAATCGCAAGCAACAGAAATGAGGTTTCTGAGAAGAATACTCAACGTGTCAAGAAGAGATAAGATCAGAAATGAAGAAATCAGGACTAAAGTAGGGGTTAAAGCTGCTCTGGATTTTATTAGAAAGCAGCAAGTCAAATGGTTTGGCCATGCAAGTAGGCTACCAGTCAACAGCATGCCACAACAAGCAATGATGTACAGACCAGATGGAAACAGAGGAAGAGGCCGACCACGTAAACGTTGGACTGAGGGAATAACAGAATCCATGGGAATGTCGATATACGAAGCCCATAACCGGGCACTCTCACGAAGTTTATACTTCACCTCGACACCGCAAGGTACAAGAGGAACATGATGAGAGAGAGAGAGAGATGAGAAGAAATGGATTGTAGAACTTAGTGACAACTGGCAAGATCGAAGAGAACTGACCAAGGGAAAGACCGAGAAGTAAATACCTGTATGGCTTGGCCACATGGCATGGACGAGACAGGAACACTGAGCTGATCCACGGCTCTGGTGATCGAGTGAGTCATGACCGCTCACGCTTTCCGGTATGGCACATGATTGATTGATATAGAGGGGAGTCAGCAGAGTGATATAGTGGCATCTATAACAGTATTGATTCCAGCTGGATGGTTGCATCCCAAAGAGTTGATTAACTGGCTCTCGATTTAAAGACTACTTAAGCTGTTAGAGTAACATGGCTTTAATGCTGTGATGACTCCATTGGGATCAAAAGAATTTAAACGGTTAGATACTGTTTTGTCGGAGTGTCGATAATATCCCTAAGGTGTTCCCTAAAGCGATCGGTAGGCGTCTACAGGTCTGTGTAATGTATTTTACGCTATATCGTTTGCAAATAATAACGTATTAAGGTTGCGGGATTCGCATGTGAACAATTCTTTCAAGGAAAATGTTCCTAAAGGGGATGTAATCATATATATCGAAGTCTAAATGAACGCGGAATCGAAACAAAAACTGAAAGAAAAAAAAGCTGATGAAAGAGATACGAAAAGAGACAGATAAAATAATTATATTTTACCACCAAATTACCAGACATAACCATTGACCATTGGCACCCTGCCATCTTGACAGACAATAGTTTGTGCTTCAGAAAGGCTTAATAACTACAACCCGGTAGCGAATGTGACTGATAAGGCCAATTTACGCTGTAAATGTTCGTCCACAACGGATGCATGTGAACACATGGTCATTTACACCATCACGCACCATCTTACGCCTCATACGATCAGTGTGTGACCTATCTGCAATCATTTTCTCCTTTGTCTTTATTCCATTTCTGATATGTGCCCTCCATGCAATAAGTTCAGTGGCGACTTGCTCCCAATGTGCATTATCAATGCCTGTATCAATCATGTCTCGCTTACACACATCTTTGTATCGCAGTAGAAGCCGACCCTGAGATCTCTTACCCGTCTGTAATTCACCACACACAAAAAAAGATGTCCTTTTGTACTCTACCATCATCCATCCACCTAACGTGTCCTATCTATCTAAGTCTGTGAAGACTGAGCATGGAACAAACTGTCACACAACCTGATCTTTCCAAACATTCAGTATTCGTGATCTTGTCTTGCCAATTAATGCCAAGTATTCTTCGCAGACGCCGCATATGAAAGCTGTTTAAACGTTTCTCTTGGTGTGAGTAAGTTGACCAGGCTTCACTGCCATAAAGAAGAGTATTAAAGACACAGGCTTGATAAACAAGTACTTTTGTTTTGGCAATAAGATTCCTGTTCTCCCACACTCTTTTTGTTAACCAGTTCATTGTTGTTGCTGCCTTACCGATCCTGATGTTGATTTCCTGATCTAGGGATAAATTGCTATTTACCTCTGATCCTTGATATGTGAAATGTTTCACTATCTCCAGTTCGTCCTCGTCAATAAAGAATGATGGTATCCCATGTGCACCTTGTGACATAATCTGTGTCTTCTTTTTGCTATTTGCTAAACCAAATTCAGAACAATCATTGGACAATGCAGATAGTAGACATTATAATTCTTCCTCAGAGTGTGTCGTAACTGCATCATCATCTGCAAAAAAGCAACTCTCTGTTCAGTACTCTCCTAATTTTTGCCTTGACCTTCAATCTCTAAGCATTGTAGAGGCCGCCATCTGAGCGTGAGTGAATGTATATACCACCATCCTGATCACGAAAGGCATATTTCAGTAGAAGTAAAAAGTATATTCCAAAGAGGGTGAAAGCAAGTACACAACCTTGCTTAACTCTACTCTTGATTTCAAACTCTTTAGAAGTTGCACCATCAAACTTGATTATACCCTTCATGCCTGTGTGGAAGGATTCCACAATGGACAGAAGAGTTGGTGGGCAGCCAATCTTCTTTAGTGCCTTGAACAGACCCTCACGACTGATCAAATCCAATGCCTTTGGGAGGTCGATGAAGGCAATAAACAGCGGTTGATTCTGTTCACTGCATTTTCCTTGCTTTATCGCACTGAAAATATCATATCAATGCCAGACCGGTTCTGTCGGAAGCCGCACTGTGATTCGGGATAGACTTGATCTCTCAGGACTTTAAGGTTGCGCAGAACAATTCTGTCAAATACTTTTCCAACAATACACAGAAGTGAGATACCCCTATAGTTGTTGCAGTCGCTCCGATCGCCCTTGTTCTTGTACAGTGTTATGATGCTTGAATCTTTGAAATCCTGTGGGACTTGTCCTTCTCGCTAGCAAGCATAGCTCTATTAGCTGGTGGATCTGTAGAGTGAGTGTGTCTTGCCCACTCCTGATAACCTCTATTGGAATATAATTCTTGTCTAGAGCCTTGCAAGATGCAAGTTTATTTATAGCACACTTAACTTCTGTTATGGTGGGATGTGCGTCAAGGTGGTCAAGAGTTGGCAGGGCCTCTATGGCGTTGAGGGCATCATCCGCTAGTTTGGTCTCACTTGAGTATAGCTCCAAATAGTGCTCTACCCATCTGTCCATCTGCTGTTTCTTATCAGTGATTTCTCCAGTCAAGGTATTCAGTGGTGCACTTCTTTTGGTAATTGGACCACAGGTTTTCTTTATCCCTTCATACATGCTTCTGATATTTCCTTTATCACTTGCATTTTGAATAAACTGACATAACTTGATCCAATAGTCATTTACACACTGCCTGGCAGTCTTTTGCACACCCTTCCTAGCTTGTTAGCTCACTGAGAGTGTTACGCGTTGTTCTTTCCTTGTTTCTTAAGAGAGATATCTTCTTTTTATCAATCAAGGGCTGCAGTGTCTGGCTGTTTGTCGCAAACCAGTCCTGCCTCTTATGATCCACAGTGCCGTAAACCCCTACCGCTGTTTTATAAAGAAATTCCTTAAGTTTATCGCTCTTTTCACTTGCTGTACAATTTTCCGATGTATCTTTGAAAGCATCTTCAAGTTGCTGCTGGAACTCAAAGCACTTATCAGGATCGTGGGTGTTAATAACATTAATCATGGGGCTAGATTTGTGTTTAGCTGTGTAAATTCTATTTGTTCTCAATCTAATCCTTGTAACAACCAAAGAAAAATCCGTATCTCAGTCAGCACTGCGGTAACTTCGAGTTAATGCCGTTGTCTCCGTGTGATTATGAAATCCAGCTGATGCCAATGGCCGGATCTACCTTATGCAGCTCTTTTGTTTTAAAAAAAGGAGTGTGTAATACATAGGTCATTTCTGGTGCAATGCTCCAGCAGCCTTTGCCCATTATCATTCATGCGATCGATGTTGTATTTTCGAAGGCACACTGGCCATGACCTCGAGTCCTTGCTCACACGAGAATTGAAATCACCGAGCATATAAATGTAGTCAGATTTTGGAACTGCCTTGATCACAGTCTAACGCCTGATAGAACAAATCCTTCACATCATTTGAAGAAGTGAGTGTCGGAGCATATGCAGTGATAATGATGCCAAAACCACGAGAGGTTGCCAAGCACAGGGATAATTGTCTTTTATTACTTCCAGCTGGAATTTCAATCATTCCCAGTAGCGAATTCTTCACTGCAAAGTCCACACCATGTTGCCTTTTTTCTGCCTGCCCTCTATTCCCCCCCCCCCCCAAAAAAAAGGAAAAAAGGAATAATTGTTTTCCCTAGTGACCCTTTCTCAGCGAGGCGAGTCTCCTGCAGGCCAGCAATACCAATGTTAAGACGATTGAGTGCGGCATCAATCACAGCCGTTTTTCTCACATCATCAATATTGGTCAAGTCAGTGCAACATCCTGGACACATGGTTCTTACGTTCCAGGTTGCAAGCTGTAGCTTGTGGTTTCTAATTTTCTTTTTAGTAGTGCTTGGTGCATTTTTTTTACAGCCTGCGATTCAGATTTTGTCCTAACCCCAAATACCCCTTGAAGCAGGCACCCAACTGGCCGGAGGCCGCTCAGCTTGAGGCGGGCGGTAGCTGATCAGTGACACCTGTAGGTGTCTCCCACCGTCATGGCACCCCATGTCTACGCCAATTGACAAGGATTTATAACCCGTAAATGCTACCTCTCGCTTTGAATCCGAGACCGGTTAATACCTGGAATGGAGTTATACTTCTCCATAGCACAAAGCCTGGGCTAAATTATAGAGTCCGCGTGTTGCCCATGCAGCATGATCCCTCTCTCGGCCTGCCTAGTTTACTCCAGAGGAAAGGTACACCAATACACCTGGAACAAGACGAGCTGCAGAAGTTGCCGGATCAGTAAAGCAATGCTGTAACCGTCCGCCTGTCGGAACTTCGATTCGAGACCAGTTGCCAAGCAAGGCTTACGGCCTGATATGCCCTGCCATGACATTTTGTCTTTAGGATGCATTTCCACGCACCAGGATAAGGCTTGTACCCTCCCAATTGCGCTCTTCCACCCGAAGCCGTTGGCACAATGTGGGGTGTCGTGTTTGGTAAGAGCCGCCCAACATTCGGCGCTAACACAAAGCAGGTAGTACCCGTGAGCTGTTGGTATCATGTGGAATGCCTTTGCATCTGCCCGAGGTTGTTTGTCTTGTGAACTACATGGTCGGAAAAATAGCGATCACCGTCTACTGTCATACGATAGCTCAGTCATCTAACTAAGACCTGACACAAAAGTCAAAGCACTCTTATAGAAACTATCTAGTCTGGAGTGAACAATTAAAGGCTAGCGGGCAAGAGGTAGGCAGGAATACAAGTAAAATAAAATCTTTAACACATGTGTTTTAACGGTAACAAATATCAATTTCATTGCACAGGGTGTTATCCCAGTCGGGTGTGTTCCTTTCCATAGAGAGGTTTGCCTAAAGCTTCGCACGGAGCACAAACACTGTAACGGCTGCCACTACTCCCAGGGTACTCTGAAAAGAATGCACCAGTAAACCGAATGGCGCAGACTGAGAATGAACTGGCGAGCTTCGCAGTACGATGCAGCTGTTAGACCACTTGGTCACGGTGACCTCTGAGGTGCAAAACTAGGTGTGCTGTGCTTCAATCTAAAGAGGAAAGACGACGACGACGACGAAGAAGAAGGAGATGAAGAAGAAGAAGAAGATGAAGAAGAAGAAGAAGAAGAAGAAGAAGAAGAAGAAGAAGAAGAAGAAGAAGAAGAAGAAGAAGAAGAAGAAGAAGAAGAAGAAGAATATTTGTTTTATTCCTTTGTATTTCGCACACGCAAAATCAAAAGTATGCCTGAGACGCCGTGAGGAATGACTATTTGATGAAATATTGAAGTGTTTTATGATTATGTTATTATTTTCTCGTTATTGTTATTGTTTTGCACAAATCCAGACTGCATCCAGCAAAAATTGAATAATGATTAGTTGTTGGGGAACTTCCGGCCCGGAATTTTCATTTCCGGCCGACAAGTGACCGTAGTCAGGATAAGTGACTTTTGAATCTAATTACCGTTTCTGAATCTGTTCTTCTTAAATGTCTGTCTGTCTGTCTTTCGGTCGGTCGATCGGTCGGTCGGTCGGTCCGTCCGTCCGTCCGTCTGTCCGTCTGTCTGTCCGTCTGTCCGTCTGTCCGTCTGTCCGTCTGTCCGTCTGTCTGTCTGTCCGTCTGTCCGTCTGTCCGTCTGTCTGTCTGTCTGTCTGTCTGTCTGTCTGTCTGTCTGTCTGTCTGTCTGTCTGTCTGTCCGTCCGTCCGTCCGTCAGTCCGTCCGTCCGTCTGTCCGTCTGTCTGTCCGTCTGTCCGTCCGTCTGTCTGTCTGTCTGTCTGTCTGTCTGTCTGTCTGTCTGTCTGTCTGTCTGTCTGTCTGTCTGTCTGTCTGTCTGTCTGTCTGTCTGTTGATCGCTCTCTCCGTACAAACCTAAATATGCTCTGTTGACGTTGTTGTTTTGTTTGGTATATTTGCCAACCACCGCCTTCATGCCTGCAAGTTCCTACCTGCTTAATATTCTGTCAACCTCTCTCCGTCTGTGGTCGACTTTCTACCAGTATATAAGCCTACCCTACCTGTGAAAACAGTACGACATTAGATGACACATCAGTCAGTCAGTCAGTCAGTCAGTCAGTCAGTCAGTCGCCGTTCCAGTTTCACGGTAAAGGGTTGCCCCATAATGCTCCATTCCTGTACTAGTGAATATCAAACAAAATGTTCCTCACTGCCCTATGTGAAAAGTGGAACAGATAGGAGTCTCGACAAACCAACAGCCCGCACAGGCAGACTGTCACACTGTGCATAATGCCGCTGCCAGATTGCCAATACAAAAGTCCGCAACGAAAAATACAGTTCATCGTCGATGGAAGCGGCAGTCACCAAAACACCAGCAGCCAGACTAAGTCAAACCCCAGTTATTTTAGCAACCGACGGACGCTATTTTTTCCGAACATGTAGTTTACGAGACAAACAGCCTCGGGCAGATGCAAAGGCATTCCACATGACATCAACGGCTCACAGTGTCGATCCACGCACTCAACTCGGTAGCAGGGCGACGGAACCATGCACAACCAGTCCAGCAAGAGGAAACTGCCTAAGAAAACCGCAACCACAAGCATAAACATTCCACAGGTCTTAACAGCTCACCGCCTAACCTCCATGTTGGACCGGAAATCGCGAGATAGACATTGAACACTGAACAATTCGTTGAAGCCTCTTCACCTCAATCTCCCAACATATCCCAAAACAGTTAAAATAACATCAAAAGTCAAATTCCCAAAGGTCAACTATTCCACATTCCATTTAATCACAGCAAACGGTTTCACATTTCACACAATCAGATATCAGAACCTGGTGTCTACCAGTTGTCTGTCCTGACTGTCACGAGATCGCCATGAGTTAACCAGATAATAATACCGACGTTTGCTTGGCGTATATTTTCTAGGCCACAACAGTCGTACTAACAGAGTAAACACAGCTGCACGGGTTACATCGGGTCAGCCCATATACACATTTGGTGGTGAGTGAGAAGGAAGGGATACAACGCGTTGGCAGTTCATAACAGTTAAAATCACATATAATTGCCCGCTCAGGATATGGAATGGTTCCGTTTGTCATCTATAGTTCCGGACATCAGACGGAATGGAGGTTTTGACTGTCACCACATGACAGAAAGTTGAGGGCTTGTTATTGAAAACAGTGGAACACCTGCCGGACATGAACAACGTCACGTGCACAATGTAAGCTTGTTTGGAAAACCATGATTGGCAGCTTGGTATCGAAACTCTTTGTTGGAACTCGACAGTAACTCTCTAGATTGTTTTGGATGTCTAAACCAGTGATGACAAATCTAACATTGAGGGAGCCAGAGGGGGGATGGATCCCTGACAGGAGATGATCTGCCAATGTGCCACCTGTGTGGGGGCATAAAGGATAACGTCACGTGGCCAACTTTGGTAGTTTGCCATATAAACCCGAGTTGGGACCAACTAGAGGAACTTGAAAATGTAGATTTAGGCAGACATGCTTGTCACTGCAGCAGTTAGAACATCTAACGTGTGAAGGAGATATTTGATTTAGTTTACACGAGCCTGTATGGCTACCATTAGATGTAATTTAGTGTAAACTGCAGTGCTGTAAGGTATAACCTATTATAATATATTCGTTCAAATTAATATAGACTGTGGCCTTGTTAAACTATAGTGTGATGATTAGCACTGTTAGTGGAAACTAGTTAGAGTAGATAGTGATATTAGCTCTGCTAGTTAAGAATAGAGTACTGATGGATAATTGGGAGACGGGGAACTTGCCCGCTGGGGTTTTGCACTCTGTATGGGTCTTTCTTTGTCATAGCCTGATTCGGCTCTAGGTGGGTAGCTAATCTGCTCTATGACTAAGTCTAGTTAGCTAAAGATCATTAAGCAAGGCGATAGGCTTACACTCAGCCGAAAGGATCAGTGACTAGTACTATCACCAGATGTGTTGTTTCTATCCTAGGTTCCCTACCAGATCCAAGGAAACTCAACAAGTTTTGGGAAAGAATCAAATCCCATTCGGAAGAACACCAGTTCAACAATCAATAAAGTTGCACACAGAACGTAACTAAAGCTAGAAGAAAGTTGATTCACCAAAGAGAGTGATGATTACTGATGCACCACACAGCATCAGACAGTAGTAACTAACTGAGAACATTAAGTCTAATAGTTGCCTAGTGTGATATAATCTCGTGTAATAGAACACAAGACATGATACGTGAGGCTAGATGGACACGAGTGAGGATCAATCACATTAACAATTAACATTAGTAACTGTGTACACACTACAAAGGACTTGTGCATTTTTTTTAAGGAACGATAGGAACGGACATTGTGTAGGGTGCAACCGGTCCATGATTAACTGTTAATACCACCGGTGTCTATTTCGGATGATCATGAAATTGGATTACCAGAGGTCTACAGAGGCAAAGCAGTATCCGGCAAGATGGTTTCGGCACTGGGTGAGATGTACATGTTCTGACGTAACGTGCTGTGGTCTATCCTTGCTGGGATCAGCTGACTGGGTTGTGGTCTGAGAGTCCGATTCTACACACTTTATAGAACACGTCACACATTTTCTTCGCATACACGTCTCATACACGTTACACTTTTCTTTTAATAAATTAATCTTTATTAATTTCTAGAAGCAAGAGTTGTTGAGTATGTTGCGTTGGGGAAGTATGAGAAGGGGGCATAGTACGACAGTGAGAGAGAGTGATAGGAAAAGGTGTCCATAGGCTGATGGAGTGTGTTGGACGGAAGCTGGTGGATTCTCCAGAATATTGAGAGGGAAAAAAAAATATTATAATGTGGGTGTCGACTCTCCTCACTCCAGGGACGACACTTTAAAGGAGGACACGACATTATTGGGGGCTCGTAAACGTGATCTTTGGACAGCGGGATCTCTCGTAAACGTGATCTTTGGACAGCGGGATCTCTCGTAAACGGAATCTTTGGACAGCGGGATCTCTCGTAAACGTGATCTTTGGACAGCGGGATCTCTCGTAAACGGGATCTTTGGACAGCGAGATCTCCTGCAAGCAGGAACCTTTGACAGTGGGATCTTCTGACAACGGGGTCTTTTGACACGGGATCCCTAGTTATAAGAGGGAGATATCATATTGGAGAATCCAGCTAGAGTGAATGTGGATAGGGGTTAGGACTAATATCTTACCTGTTCACACTTCACACGTCTGCATAGGTCTGTGGTCCTGATTCTACTCTTGTCACTGAGTGAATGTGCTGTGTGTGGTAATATCTAGATTAATAGTACTTGTTCATATATCTGTATAGTAATTTGCAGTTATATTGTACTAGACCTGCTAGCTTACCTCTCTGTATAATGGCCACCCCTAAACTTAGCACAGCAGAATTAAAGGCAAAGGGGGAAGAAATGGGATTGGGGGGTTCTGCTCTAACGGATTACATACAGGAAGTGGAGAGAGAGTATCGTCAAGCAGAAAGGGAAGATCTAAAGGCCGAGTTGGAATTGAGAAGGATGGAGTTGGAACAAGCAGCTAAGAAAGTGGAAGCTAAGCAAGCAGCTAAGAAATTGGAAGCTGAGCAAGCAGCTAAGAAATTGGAAGCTGAGCAAGCAGCTAGGAAACTTGAAGTTGAGGAAACGGCTAGGAAACGGGAAGCGGAGCAGGAGGCTCAGAAAAGGGAGCACGAGTACCGGATGAGGGAACTCGAGTTGAAGAGTCAATCTAAGGGAGAAACTGAGGGAGCAGTTGGAGGTTCCTCCATCCCAGGCTCAACACCAGTAGGTGGACATGGGTACCATGCTATGAAGTTTCCTTTGGCGGTCTACGAGGAGGACAAAGAGAAGATTGACCAGTACCTTCAACGCTTCGAGGCTATGTCAGTTGCTATGGGTCTGGAGCGTAACAAATGGAATCTTAAGCTATCCCAGGGATTACGCGAGACCGGATACGCGGTTTATACTCGCCTGCCACCAGGACATGAGAACAATTATGACGAGTTAAAGACGGCTCTGCTGAAACGATTCGAGGTTACGTCACATACCTACCGGAAAAAATTTCGAGCAGCGAAACGAGAACCGGGGGAGTTGTTTGCCGCCTACAGTTTGCGTCTAAAATCTTATCTCCATAAGTGGATGGAATTGGCTGGGTTCGCACATGACTATGAGAGTCTGGAAGAGCTCATGGTGGTCGACCAGCTGAAGAAGCAAATGTCTAAACCTCTCAGGACGTTCCTGGGAGAACAAGGAGCGGAACGTATTGACCTCGTGACTAAATTAGCAGAACGGTTCGTCGAGGTACATGGGGAGGCAGGGGAAACCCTTTCCACCAACACCAAAAGTCAAGAGAAACATGACAAGAAGAAAGCCAAAAACTCAGGAACCAAAAAGTGGGAACCTTATGTGCAAAATCAGAGGATAGTTCAGAGAAGAAGAAGGAGGGAAGCAAGAGCACTTCAAGCTCTACACCTAAACGACCGTGGTCGGAGAAGTGGTGTTCAATTTGTAAGTCACCCTCTCACAATACGAGGGACTGCAAATCGAAGGCTAAGAACCCTCACTTCGCAGCATGTCAAGTGACTTCCAAGGAGGTTGTCACGGAAAATGCCAAGGTCAACAAGGAAGCTCGCCACCAGGAGAGCTCATTCAAGTCCGACAATAGAAAATCTAGGACAGGGAAATGGTGCAACCAATGCAAGTCAAACACGCACAATGCTATTGACTGCAGGGGAAAGTCAGGAGACACTCAATTCGTCGTGTGCTCAGGGAAACCTAAGGTGGAGCCCACCGAACAGGTCGAGGCCGAGGAAGAGACTCCAGACCAGGAAAATCCACCTGTAGTGGAATTGGTAGAGGTTAACGGTCGTCAAGTGGAGTGTTTATACGACACAGGACTGGACGGGGAGGCCGTGATTTCTGCGGATCTGGTACATCCAGAACAATTCACAGGTGAGACATTGGATATACAGCCTGCACAGAAGAGTGCTGTAGTCATGAAGTTGCCCATTGCTAATGTGGAGATTCGCTCAAGGTACGTCACCGGCACCATCAAGGCCGCTGTATTGACCGATCCCATTTTTCCAGTCATCCTAGGTTGCCGGTATGTCTTTCTGGGAATGTCCAGGGAGCCAATCCATATGGGAGCAATGCAGACACGCTCTCAGACGAAAACGGAAGAGGCAGACGCAATTGTGACTAACCCAATGCCGGGGGAGCTACGAACTGCCCAGAGTGAGGATGATACTTTACGTCCTTGCTACAAAAAGCTGCAGAAAAGTGCTGATCCACCAGGACGGGGGCAGTACTACATGAAGAATAGGATACTCTACAGGAGAGCAGGAAGGGGAGACAACCTATACGGTCAGTTGGTCGTCCCGAAAGCTCACAGGTCCCAGATTCTTCATATGGGGCATACCATTTCCTTTAGTGGACACATGGGTATTGCCGCCACCATGCAGCGGATTTCCTGCCACTACTATTGGCCGGGAATGACAGATGATATGCGTCGGTATGTGAAGTCATGCCCTGAGTGCCAGAGGGTGGCACCGAAACACTGGACAGCACCGGTGGTGTTGGGTGAGATGCCCATCATGAACTCTCCTTTCGAGAGGGTAGCCATCGATATCGTGGGTCCACTTCCCAGGACTAGGAAGAGGAACATGTATATACTCACAATGGTGGATTGCTGTACAATGTGGGGTGAGGCTATACCGTTGACCACGATTGACTCGAAAAGGGTGGCGGACGCACTGATGGAGGCCTTTACCAGATTAGGCTTTCCGGATCAAATTCTGACGGACAATGGATCTCAGTTTTGTGGAAAACTCATGGAGGAGGTATTTAGGGTGTTTCACTCTAACCACATACATACCAGCCCTTACCACCCTCAAGCCAATGGACAAGTAGAGCGTTTCAACGGCACGTTGATGACAATGCTCAGGAAACTAGCGCAGGAAAAACCTGATAGGTGGGATGAATATATCCCAGCAGCACTCTTTGCCTATCGGGAAGTTCCTCATGGCTCAACAGGATTACCACCCGCTACGTTGCTGTTTGGTCGTCCAATCAAAGGACCGTTGGAAGCCATGTTGAGGAGTTGGACTGAAGAGGGGACGTCAGAAGAAGTTATCTCATCCTATCAATACGTGGAGGAACTGAAAGAAAAACTGCACAAGGGATGGACTCTGGCAAATCAAAACTTGAAAAAGGCCAGGAAAAGACATGCGGCTTACTACAACCGTAGGTCTAAAGAAATATCTCTAGAGGTGGGAGATAAAGTCTTGTTGCTACTCCCAACGGGAAACAACAAACTGGAGATAGGTTGGCAAGGACCATTTCCCGTGGAAAGGGTGATATCCAGAACCAACTATCAAATCCGGATCCGGGGAAAGTCGAAGATTTTCCATATCAATCTCTTGCGGAAATACGAAGAGAGACCCGGAGACAAGGCAGCTCACCTCATGGCAATGGCAGTTGCAGTGGAGACAGAAGTGGGAACCAGCGAGGGCAGGGAATATCCCTTGGTACACCAGGAAACCTATAGGGATGTGCAAGTGAACCCTGATCTGACCTCCCAGGAGAGGGAAAGGATAACCCAGGTTCTCAAGTCTCATAAGGAGATACTGACTGATAAACCTGGACGAACGAGGTTGGTTGAGTTCGAGATGACTTTGACCACACAGGAGCCTGTCGCCAAAAGGTTTACCCAGTGCCATTCTCTAAAGAAAAGGCCCTGGAGGAGGAAATACAAAAATTGCTGGAGGATGACGTGATTGCACCATCCACATCCCCATACAATGCGGGGGTAGTTTTGTTACGCAAACCAAGTGGAGAACACAGGTTGTGTATAGATTACCGACTTCTGAACAGTCATACACAGTTTCAGGTGGAACCTTTGCCGAATCCAACTCAGTTATTCGCTAGGCTCCATAAGGCTCGGTACTTTTCAAAGGTGGATCTGAGTCGGGGGTACTATCAGATACCAGTCAAACCGGAGATTCGACCACTGTTAGCTTTCAGTACACCCAGTGGATACTACGAATTCAAGATCATGCCCTTTGGACTCAGCAATGCACCTAGTGTGTTTACACGCATGATGAGGACTTTACTAGATCCGTTACAGGATCCGTCCATCATCTCTTTCATGGATGATATTCTGATTTCCAGTGACAGCTTGGATGACCACTTACAATCCTTGGAGAGAGTGTTTAATTAGGCTCAAGGAAGCAGGGCTTACTGCTCGTCCAACCAAGTGCATGATTGGTTACCAGACTCTGGAATTTCTAGGTCACACCATCACTCCAGGACACATTGTCCCAGAAGAGAAGAACCTGGAGAAAATCAGAAATGCACCAAGGCCAAAAACGAAGAAGGATGTGCGAATCTTTTCTCTCGTTGTGTGGGTTCTACCACACATTTTATCCACATTTCACTGAACTGGGAGCTCCGTTGACGGAAACCTTGAAAAAGGGATCCCCGGACCAAATCATTTGGACACCAGGAATGTGAGAATGCCTATAGGTCAGTTAAAGGAGGCCTTGGTCAGCAAACCTGTATCACAGCTCCCTGACCTTTCCAAACAATTTGTGTTGAGAACGGATGCGAGTGCGATTGGAATTGGAGCCGCTTTGTTACAGGAAGGAAAAGACGATGCTTCGGTTTTGAAACCTGTAGCATACGCAAGTAAGAAACTTCTACAGGCGGAGAGGAATTATTCAACCGTCGAGAGAGAGTGCTTGTCCTCTCGTATGGGCAGTGCAAAAATTCCAGCCCTATTTGTATGGAGTTAAGTTTCGGGTCCAGTCGGATCATCAGCCCCTGATGTTCCTGGCTACTTCTCAGAAGCTCAACGCACGTTTGATGCGGTGGTCGTTGTTACTTCAACCTTATAATTTCACAGTAGAGTACATTCCTGGGAAGGAAAATGTTGGAGCGGATTTCTTGTCAAGACACCCAGCTCCTGAAGAAGAAGAAGAATGAATCATCTGGATTAAACTCATGGTGGAGAAGAGTGAGATGGACTACTCTCTTAAGAGGGGGCCTATGTCATGATTTCACTGTGTATCAACCAGATTATGACAATACAGACGGTCATATTCATGGCCTGTGTGCAAACCACATTTGGTTTTAACCAGGACAGAAAAAAACAATAAAGTCTGACTGCACAGCTGCAGTTGTTTACAGTTAGATCAAGACAGTCTATGTTGGCAGCTACAACGTGTTGGGAGCGGTCGGGAGACTTGAGAAGTTTCTGACATAAAAGGAATTGGCGGCTTGTTGTTGGACAATGCAGCAACGCGGCTTTGTTTGGGGTGTCAAACCAAGAAAAGCCACTCGTACTTTGATAAGTCTCCCGATAGAAGAATATGTCGGGAAATTGTAGGCATATGTTAAAAAAAAGGGGAGGCGACTTGTGCATGGATTGTCCAAAGGGGGAGATAATCTACTATTGTGACATTGATGAAACCCAAGGAAGAATTTTATTCAGAAATGGATAATCTGCCCTTGAACCACTTTTGTTAACATCAAAAGAACGTCACGTGGCCACTCAAGGCTGTTGGGTAAAAACATGCTTTGTTTACAAGTAGTGTAACTCTGAGGATTGACTTGCACGGACGTGTTTGTCACTGCAGTGGATTTAAAAAATATCTACACGTGTGCGGAAATTAATTAGATTTAATTGTACACGTGCCTGTGTTATGGCAATGAAATGTGGATATGATTTCGAAGACACTGCTGTGTGTTGTGCTTAAGGTATTGTAGAGAGTATATTTAAGCCTAGTTAATATAAGCAGTAGCCTCGGGAAAACTTGCTAGAGTAATGAATAGAATTAGCTGTGCTAGTGAGAATTGTGTAGTGGGGTGATATTGGGGAAAATTGAGGATGGGGAGAATGTACAATGATGGGATCTTCTAGTGATGTCTGCTAGGGGTCTACACTTTACATTTTGCTCTGTCCTGATCTTAACCCACTGCTGCAGACCGGAGTGAAGAACTCAACTCCTATGCCCATGACAGAGTGGTTCACTGTCATGTATCTGAGTGAGGCGAACACACCCCCCCCCCCCCAATGGAGGTCAGGGACAGTTGCTATCACCAAATGTGTTGTTCTCGTTGACAGGTTGACTCCTTAGGTCACTCAGTCACTGAGAATGGAGACCTTGGTGCAGGCAGTTGTCAACATCTTTTGCACTTAGTTAGCCCATGATAAAAAGGTTTACGGGAAACAAGTATAAGAGGGATTATCAAACGTCCACACATTAACAGAATACAAGAAATTGTTTTCTCCACACCATTTTGGAGGAAGACCAATCGTCAAATTAATGTTTCAAACATCACTTGGGAACAAATAGTAGAAAGTGAATTTCTTTTACACCACCTGGGAAAAGACCAGTGGGCAGTATGTTTTACACGACAGGTGAACAAACAAAGAGATACAGTTATTCCCCATCACATGGAATAAATCAGTATAAACAGATTAGGAAGTTAGTATAACAATGGTCTTGTGAACAGTAGACACTTGAAACAGGAAAGTACATTTATTTCAAAGAACAGTATATTCTTGTGCTTAAGACAAGGGTGTTATAAGTATAAGAACAAATTAGACATATATTAACTGTGTGATCCAGACAGGATTTAGGGTCGGACTGTGACATTTCTTTTGAGTGATCAAACAGCCACCGGTGGAAATCTACATCTAGCAGGATGGACACATACCTGGGTGAGGTCCTAGTGAATGAATGAGGATATGTTGTGATCCTTTCTGTGATGATAGGGCTGGGCTCTTCAGCTACCTGGTCTATGTCCGCACCCATAGAAATATTCGACACACATTCTACTACCCTTTACACACACACACACCTCTCCACCTATACTCTTGGTTTAATAAATTATTTTGTATTTATTTGTTGAAGCTTGAGTTGTGGAATATGTTATGTTGGGGAAAGTGAGAGGGGGCAGGATAGAAGGGTGAGTGAGAGTAAGAAAGAGGTGTTTGCAGACCGACGGAGTTTTGTGGACGGAGTCTGTTGGTTTCTCTAGGACAATAATATTGGGGGTAATAAAAATGTAGTGTTGATTCCCCCCACTCCAGGACAACACGAAAGTAAGTAAGAAGACTTACGACATCCTCCCATATAGAGGAGTGTTTGTATGTGGTGGGAGACATATTCTCCATTTGGTATCTGTGATGTCCTGTTCGTTGTATAGGTAGAAGAGTAGGTTGGTAGAGTGTGTCAGATTACCGGCCCACCTTCCCGCCAAATAGACCTATCGTTACCTGCCCACAGGTGATAATACCACTTCATGATATGGGTATTGTCCTCGGACTATATGTCCAATTGTTGTCTCTGTGAGTCTTATGAGCCTGCATAATAAGCTAGAATGTTCACGGCTTGACATTTTTTGATTTTGCAGACATTTTGAGGCAGGCGGGGAACATCTTGGTTGGATCTTGGCTGATTTTAGCTGAATCTAAGTATAGACAACTTTAGCTGTAAAACATCTGGCCGATCCGTTTTGACTAGAAGTAGTGTAAGAGGATGGACTGTCTAAGCCAGGACCTCAGTACTCCTGGCCAGCGGCATTTTTTTTTTCCAAGAATCGGAACCAGAGGGGAAGTAATCCTCTATTATTCTTCTAGCAACAGTGAGAAACTCCAGACGGAGTTATCTCCTTTCTTTTGGGTTTGGCAACTCTTGTGACATCAAGTATTGAAAAGCTTCAATTAATCATCACTGGCGTCTGACGAGAGATGACACTAATCTTCTTCCGGTAGTAACCGGGAAGTTATAGTCTGCAACAGCTTACGGACTGGATGTTACTCTCGATGTGAAGCAGTCATATGCAATGGAGTGAACTATGAAAACAGTACGGATCCTCCCGTTTGTTACAATGTCCCACTGCGATATTGTGGATGCATCTTTTTTCTTTGGACGAAGCATGTTACCCATTTATTTTACGGGAGATCGCCTAAATATGTTCAGCCAGCTATGACCCCAACGTATAGAGAGTTCTTCGTTCGCTGGAGACCCCAGCGACTTGTTGAGAGTCTGTGCTTTATTCGTTCCAGAATGTTGGGAGAGGGGCTTATTAGGCTTCCTAGTGAATCATGGAAGTTATAGGTCTGCCGAAGTCACAGATGGGATGGTACTTTCCTTATGAGAGGTCATCATAATTTGACTTAGAGATGAACCCAGCTACGTTTCCCTGGTTTGTTTAAATGTCGTACTGAGACATTTGAGATTTCGTCTTTGTAACAATGAAGAATGCAAGTCTTACCATCTTCGGGAGATCGCCTAGAGAGGTTCAACTAGCTATGACCCATGCTCATGGAGAGTCCTTCCTTCACCAACAACCTCAGTACGTCGTTGAGAGTCCGTGCTTCCACTTTTCCAGAATGATGGACATTACTACCAAGGGGTGAAATCCCTATTTTATGCAGACATATTTTCCTCTCAAGACCACCGCCATATCGAGTAGTCCAGACTCAGTCACACCATCATCATTTTTATAGAAGGGACAAGTGAGGACAGTTCCTTTTGTGGTCAATTATGACTGTATTTTATCAACGTCAATGAGCCGTATCCCCATTACCGTGTTCAGTATCCAGAGAACCTTGTTTTTCCTCAGTGGCACATTGTGGTGTTTGGTCAAAGTAGGATGGGAGGAGCCCATCTATTTCAGCAGTAGAATCAGAAGAGGATTTAGGGTAGAACAATAGAAGTGTCGTCATAGAACTGTTGTTGTGGTAGAATGAAGACAGTTGTAGAGAGGCCCTGTGTGGAGTGAATCTACATTCTCCTGATTTTGAATATTGGTGTCTGCACGAACTTAGTTACAATAATGACACAATCACCAGTCAGATCGCTGATCTATGTTCTGGTTGGTTTTTCCGTGTGATAGACATCATGTAGGGGAATATATGCCGAGTAGTGATTAAACGGCACATAGTAGAAACAGTCATCCCGATTAGGGCACAACAAGCCAAGTGCGGGTGATTGGGTTTTAGGTGCAGGGAAGAAAAGAGGAGGACGGAGTTGTTAAATTAGAAGTGAATGCATTACTTGATAATGTATTGTTTTGTTTGATGTTTGATAGATTGTAGTGGAGACAGAGTCTTGTACTTCCAGTATTACTAGATTCTGTCAATAAAATATATTGTTGTCAGGAGAGTTTGTTCATTGTCTAGTGACCAGAGTAACACTGTTGTTGTTGTAGAGAACCTGTGCTACTGTGTTTGTATATGTGCAGAGAATCCAGTGGAAGGTCGACCAACACACAGTCTCAGATATTTTATCCAAGAATAAACAACTTGATAGAGATCTGTGGTTAAGTGACCTATTCATCTGTTTTATATCTTCAGGCAAGGTAGTTTATCCTTATAAAGTGGGTGGAGTCTATCCGACCATAACCCCATTCTTACTTCAATAGAGCCAATAACTACACTATTCCTGGAGTCTTTTTAGGAAATAAACTGTCTCGATCAACTGCCTTTATGCGGCGAACCCGATGGACCGAATGTTTATTACCCCTAGACACAATCTCAGTCCATTTCATATGGTATTCTCATTTACTATCCCACATTCATATACATTTTTGAAATGCATTTTGTAAAGAAACATATAGAAATAGATTGCTAAATGTTTTCCCCTTTTAAAATAAATGAATGTACAACATTTTAGTCATGGTTTTGTTATGTTTCGATAAAATCTGTTCCGGTGATGAGCAAAAATTGAAAACTACAAAATTGCTGGTCCATTTCTCCCCAGTCTCCCCTACTACTAATCGTTCCCACCGCTATCTGATTAAAAGTTCTCCTGGTCTTCCCTCTCAGTTTTGAGATTCTTCCAGAACCCCTGCCGACCCCCTGCAATCTCATTCTTTCCACATATGGGTTCTCAATCAACGTTAAGAAGTAAGTAACGTATCTAGGCATTAACTGAGCTATGAACAATAGTTTTATTCAGTAATATAAACCAACTAGCTGACCCGGCCGCGCATTCGCCCAGCTCCTGTGTGGAGAATCATCATTTAATTCATATAAGTAGTCATATAAGCTCCCGTTTCCCGTTCCCGACTATCATCTGTCTGTCTGTCTGTCTGTCTGTCTGCTGACCCGGCCCGGCTTCGCCCAGTCCCTGATGGGGAGCATCTCATTTAATTCATATAAGTAGTCATATAAGTTCCCGTTCCCGTCTGTCTGTCTGTCTGTCTGTATGTCCGTCCCTCTCTGTCTGTCTGTCTGTCTGCCTGTCTGTCTAATCATTTATTGGTTGCAGTTAGAACAACCTAGATAAACGAAGACCAACTTACAAAAAGCATTAGAAAGAGCACTTGAAAGGTCTTTACATCTTCCCCAACAATTAACTTGGGTAAATGGAGCGGCGGCAGCAGCAGCAGCAGAAGAAGAAAAAGGAGGAGTAGGAGCTGGGAGGAGAAGAGGGAGGTGGAGGAGGGAGGAAGAGAGGCGGAAAGAGGAGGAGGAGGGAGGAGGAGGAGTAGGGAGGAATACGAGGGAGGAGGAGGGATTAGGATGAGGAGAGAGGAGGAGGAGGGTAGAAAACGTCACGTGACCAGCCGTTTGGGAATAATGTACGGAATTATTACCAAACGTTTGGTAATAAAATCTCTTATTATTAATATTACCAAACGTTTGGTAAAAAGTCTCCCGCCAGGGAAAGTGTATAACTACCACCGGTGGCCTCTACTTGAACCTGGGGCAGACGTGAACTCCGCCAGACACATGTGTCCGGGCCACGGCCGTGTTGTACTTCCGACAGCGCTCAGTTTTTGGGGCAGGTTGTCAACTGTTAACTTTTATCATCAGGAGTTATTTACCAGCGGCGCGGCGTTATTATCTCCCAGGTAAGGCCAGTGTGATTTATTTATCGTGGAACTGTAGTTTGTGTGGTATGTTTTGGTGTAGTTATTGTATAGTTGACCCATACAAGGTTTGAGTGGGCTTCTAGCAACAATGTCTTCCCGTCTCGTCTGTCGCGAGAGAGCGGGTTATATAACAGAGATCGGTTTTGGTGACAAGCGCGCTGACAGGGAAGAAAAACCTGATTTGCCGTCGCTAGTTATCCGCTTAGATGAATTCAAACGATATGTTTATAAAACCGTTACTTGCATTTGAATAATTCATATAATGTTTGACTAGTCAATACTTGTCATATGTAAGCAGAGCTAACAAAAGATGACAGCCCCACTGACTGAATGTCCGCTTGCGATTTAGTTTTTTTTACCCACAACGGAATTAAATATCCCTATTTTTTAAACTTGTGTTTGCTCAGCTGAGTATTTTTGCTGTCTCTATCTGCCCATATTGCCGCCGTCCCATTTTGCTTTATTTGACAAGTTCACAAATGGGAATACTGATTGACAACTACACACTAGTCACAACTTAGGAGGACACCAACATAGTTATAGTCCCTCACTCAATGTTGAACATTTGCTACACCGGGACTTCACTTTCCACTCAACTCTCTAGTACAGTCATCTACCCAAGGAATGATTTATGATGCCAATATTCATCATTATCAAGTGCCGTGCCGGCTTGCGTAGGCGTTCATGGCTCTCCACAGATCTCGGTCTTTGGTGTTCTGGATCAACTCTGCTGATGATATTCCTCCATGCCACCGTCTCAATCCGTCCAGCATCATTTCTCTTGGTCTGCCTCTCTTCCCCTCAATCTTTCCAGTTGTCACGATGTTCTCCAATGCCTCTCTTCTCATCACATGACCAAAGAAAGCTGTTTGTCTCTTTCTTATTGTCGTATATAGTGTTCTAGTTTCATTAGCCTCTTTCAGGCAATCGTTGTTAGTTACTCTGGCAGTCCAAGGAATTCACAACATTCATCTTAAAAGCCACATCTCCGTTGCTTCTAAGTTCTTCCTAATTTGTTCATTTACATTCCAAGATTCGCTGTATGGCAGCGAATCTTGGAATGTAAATGAACAAATTAGGAAGAACTTAGAAGCAACATCACTGCAGTACGCAGGGCAAGTCCGTTGTTGCCTCGAAAAATACTAGTTCAGTGTTGGTTCACCATTTTCTCATGTCCCTTACAAAGCCTTCGAGTCTGGGCTGCTGGACATCAGTGTCTCTCATATGTCCCATACAAAGCTTTCAAGTCTGGGCTGCTAGACGTCAGTGTCTCTCATATGTCCCGTACACAGCCTTCAAGTCTGGGCTGCTGGACATCAGTGTCTCTCATATGTCCCGTACACAGTCTTCAAGTCTGGGAACTTCCTGCTGGACATTATTGCCTCTCATATGGAACAGTGTGGTCTCACCCATGTCATGGGAATCATGATGATACAGTATCAGATGTTCTAAGGAATCATTCCATGTCTATTTCATACAATTATTCTATATATTTTTGTGGTTCTACCTTTTTTTAGAGACATGCCTGTTTCTTGAATCTGCGCAGTAACTAATGATTAAGACACCTAACTCTATTACAGTGAAATGTGAAAACATTTGCCTTACTTACTCTTTTTACGTCCCAATTACCACATTGATTCTGTCAGTTTTCATTGTGTAATGTTTGATTACCACATTGATTCTGTCAGTTTTCATTGTGTAATGTTTGATTACCACATTGATTCTGTCACTTTTCATTGTGTAATGTTTGATACACTGATTCTGTCACTTTTCAGTGTGTAATGTTTGATTCTGTCACTTTTCATTGTGTAATGTTTGATTACCACACTGATTCTGTCACTTTTCATTGTGTAATGTTTGATTACCACATTGATTCTGTCACTTTTCATTGTGTAATGTTTGTTTACCACATTGATTCTGTCAGTTTTCATTGTGTAATGTTTGATTACCACACTGATTCTGTCACTTTTCATTGTGTAATGTTTGATTACCACACTGATTCTGTCACTTTTCATTGTGTAATGTTTGATTACCACATTGATTCTGTCACTTTTCATTGTGTAATGTTTGATTACCACATTGATTCTGTCAGTTTTCATTGTGTAATGTTTGATTACCACATTGATTCCGTCAGTTTTCATTGTGTAATGTTTGATTACCACATTGATTCTGTCACTTTTCATTGTGTAATGTTTGATTACCACATTGATTCTGTCAGTTTTCACTGTGTAATGTTTGATTACCACATGATTCTGTCACTTTTCATTGTGTAATGTTTGATTACCACATTGATTCTGTCACTTTTCATTGTGTAATGTTTGATTACCACATTGATTCTGTCACTTTTCATTGTGTAATATTTGATTACACATTGATTCTGTCACTTTTCATTGTGTAATGTTTGATTACCACATTGATTCTGTCACTTTTCATTGTGTAATGTTTGATTACCACATTGATTCTGTCAGTTTTCACTGTGTAATGTTTGATTCTGTCACTTTTCATTGTGTAATGTTTGATTACCACATTGATTCTGTCAGTTTTCATTGTGTAATGTTTGATTACCACATTGATTCTGTCAGTTTTCATTGTGTAATGTTTGATTACCACACTGATTCTGTCACTTTTCATTGTGTAATGTTTGATTCTGTCAGTTTTCATTGTGTAATGTTTGATTACCACATTGGTTCTGTCACTTTTCATTGTGTAATGTTTGATTCTGTCACCTTTAATTGTGTAATGTTCTTATTTCAATGATTTTCTAGCCATTGGTGAATATTCTTATTACATTTGGATTAACAAACCACAAGATGTCAAGATGTGATAGACTTTTACCCTTCTAGAGATGTGTTTAGTGGTTTCTACAACATAGTCAAGTATGGGGTAGGAGGGGGTGGTAGTTTTACCCACAACCGAATTAAATATCCCTATTTTTTAAACTTGTGTTTGCTTGGCTGAGTATTTTTGCCGCTCCTATCTGCACATATTGCCGCCGTAGAGTCTCATTTTCTGCTTTATTTGACAAGTTCACAAATGGGAATACTGATTGACAACCACACACTAGTCACAACTTGGGAGGACACCAACATAGTCATAGTCCCTCACTCAATGTTGAACATTTGCTACACCAGACTTCAGTTTCCACTCAACTCTCTAGCACAGTCATCTATGCAGCGAATGATGTCAACATTAACAAATCAAAATGGACTACCATCGCTGTAGCATGCAAGGCAAGTCCGTTGTTGTATCGAAAAATACTAGTTCAGTGTTGGTTCACCATTTTCTCATGTCCCGTACAAAGCCTTCAAGTCTGGGCTGCTGGACGTCAGTGTCTCTCATATGTCCCATACAAAGCCTTCAAGTCTGGCATGTTAGTTAGTTAGTTGAGGTTCCAACTTCATGGCAGCGGGTCGTCCCCATTATGCTCCATTCTGTGTCCAGTGAATATCACACAAAATGCTCCCCACTGTCCAATGTGAAAAGTGGAATAGACAGGAGTCTCGGTAATCCAACAGCCCGCACAGGTACACTTGCATAATGCCGCCGCCAGAATGCCAACACAATATTCATCCCCCGAAAACCACAGTTCACTCGTCGATTGACTTCGGCAGTCGACCAGAAACACATAATTGACCCGGATTTTCTCAC
This sequence comes from Cepaea nemoralis, assembly GCA_014155875.1. Lineage (NCBI taxonomy): Eukaryota > Metazoa > Mollusca > Gastropoda > Stylommatophora > Helicidae > Cepaea > Cepaea nemoralis. The sequence goes on from JACEFZ010019323.1 coordinate 242,761, forward strand.
ATGGCTTGGTCTTTTACTGCAGGGCAACCCGCCAAAAGTGTCGCACAAAGCACGAACTCCGCAGCTTCAGCGCCGACTCCCAGGAGTCTCCTGAAAAATGCACTCATGAACTGAAAAGGCAAATCAGTCAATTCAGCAACAGCCGGTAGCCATTGTTCCGAACATGCAGGTCACTGTACAGGACAGATATAAAAGCATTCCACGTGAATTTCACAGCTCACAGTGTCGCCCATGCACTCACTCATTAGCAGGGCGACGGAACCATGTACTACCAGTCCAACATGAGGAAAATGCGATTGCAAATCGTAGCTACAAACATAAACACGCCACAGGCCTTAACGGTTCAATGCCTAACCACCATGTTGGCGACCGGAAGTGAAGTCTGGCAAATGAAGATAGGCAGTTTGACAATGACAAGTTTTACACAGAATCCATGCCAGATATACTCCTGCTACTCACATTTCAAGACTGAACACATGAAATGATCTGACACCTTAAGTGGTGGATATCTCCACATAGTTTGTCCTGGCCATTGGAGTGGATATGTGGATATCTCCACACAGTTTGTCCTGGGCATTAGAGTGGATATCTCCACACAGTTTGTCCTGGCCATTGGAGTGGATATGTGGATATCTCCACACAGTTTATCATGGGCATTAGAGTGGATATCTCCACACAGTTTGTCCTGACTATTGGTGTGGATATCTCCACACAGCTTGTCCTGGTCATTGGAAAGGATATCTCCATACAGTTTGTCCTGGCCATTGGAGTGGATATGTGGATATCTCCACACAGTTTGTCCTGGACATTGGAGTGGATATGTGAATATCTCCACACAGTTTGCCTTATTGATGCATTCAGGCTATGAGAGTGTGGGGGAAATATAGATTGTGTGATACTGTTTGTGTTTGAAATTGTTTGTTGAGGGAAATTTTTATGTGAAACTTTGTTGAGGGAAATGTTTGTGTGAAACTTTTGTTGAGGGAAATGTTTGTGTGAAACTGTTTGTTGAGGAAAACTCTTTGTTGATGGAAATGTTTGTGTGGGGAACTGTTTGTTGAGGGAAACTCTTTGTTGATGGAAATGTTTGTGTGGGAAACTGTTTGTTGAGGGAAATGTTTGTGTGAAACTGTTTGTTGATTGAAATGTTTGTGTGAAACTGTTTGTTGAGGGAAACTCTTTGTTGATGGAAATGTTTGTGTGGGAAACTGTTTGTTGAGGGAAATGTTTGTGTGAAACTGTTTGTTGATGGAAATGTTTGTGTGGGAAACTGTTTGTTGAGGGAAACTCTTTGTTGAGGGAAACTCTTTGTTGATGGAAATGTTTGTGTGGGAAACTGTTTGTTGAGGGAAATGTTTGTGTGAAACTGTTTGTTGAGGGAAATGTTTGTGTGAAACTGTTTGTTGAGGGAAACTCTTTGTTGATGGAAATGTTTGTGTGGGAAACTGTTTGTTGAGGGAAACTCTTTGTTGATGGAAATGTTTGTGTGGGAAACTGTTTGTTGAGGGAAATGTTTGTGTGAAACTGTTTGTTGAGGGAAACTCTTTGTTGATGGAAATGTTTGTGTGGGAAACTGTTTGTTGAGGGAAATGTTTGTGTGAAACTGTTTGTTGAGGGAAACTCTTTGTTGATGGAAATGTTTGTGTGGGAAACTGTTTGTTGAGGGAAACTCTTTGTTGATGGAAATGTTTGTGTGGGAAACTGTTTGTTGAGGGAAATGTTTGTGTGAAACTGTTTGTTGAGGAAAACTCTTTGTTGATGGAAATGTTTGTGTGGGAAACTCTTTGTTGATGGAAATGTTTGTGTGGGAAACTGTTTGTTGAGGGAAATGTTTGTGTGAAACTGTTTGTTGAGGGAAACTCTTTGTTGATGGAAATGTTTGTGTGGGAAACTGTTTGTTGAGGAAAACTCTTTGTTGATGGAAATGTTTGTGTGGGAAACTGTTTGTTGAGGGAAACTGTTTGTTGATGGAAATGTTTGTGTGGGAAATGTTTGTGTGAAACTGTTTGTTGAGGGAAATGTTTTTGTGAAACTGTCTGTTGAGTGAAATGTTTGTGTGAAACTGTTTTTTTGAGGTAAATGTTTATGTGAAACTGTTTGCTGAGGGAAATGTTTGTATGAAACTGTTTGTTGAGGAAAATGGGAAATGTTTGTGTGAAACTGTTTGCTGAGGGAAATGTTTGTGTTAAACTTTTATTTGACGGAAATGCTTGCGTGAAACTGTTTGTTGAGGAAAATGTTGTTTGTTGAGGGAAATGTTTGTTGAGAGAGATGCTTTTTTGTTGTTGTTGGTGAGGGAAATGCTGTTTGTTTAGGAAAATGTAATTTGAGGGAAATGCTGTTTTTTGAGGGAAATGATGTTTGATGAGGTAAATACTGTTTCTTGAGGAAAATGCTATTTATTGAGGGGAATGCTGTTTGTTGAGGGAGATGCTGTTTGCTGAAGGAAATGCTGTCACAAACAGCAGCCATAAGAGTCAGCAACCATTTAGAAACATTCCAATGTTATGGATAGCCTCAGACAAGGATGTATAACCTCAGACAAAGATGTATAACCTCACCTAATGTGTTTTCATTGTATATTGAGCATGTAATGAAATCTATAGAAAATGTGCCAAGGGTCGCAGTTGGTCATATATTATGAGGGGGGGGGGGAGGGAATGGAGGGGAAGGGATCTCTTTCTCTCTCTCTCTCGCGCGCGCGCGCAATTTGTTACCTTTTGAAAATAAAGATTTATTCAATCCTCTCTGTCTCTCGTTATCATTGGGGGGGGGGGGGGGGGAAATGTTTCTAGACTTGCCATGATCCGTTGGCTAGTCAGATCCACAGCAGCCGGATAAGGGCGTCAGACGTGGTCCAGCTGTGCACGGTAACAATGCCACGCCCCGTGAACATCCTAACCAACAGGTTAGCGCAGCACATCTACCCACGGGTTACCTGTCTGAGGAAGTCAACCTGCTTCACATGCATGCAGGGACACACTGACATTTGAGGTGCAGCACTGGGTGACCCCCCCCCCCCCCCCCCCCCCCCCCCCACACACACACAACCTCACCTGGTCTGCTACTGTAACCTGATCCGTGAGACAGTTGAGACCATTCTAGAGCAACTGTGGCCACACGCCTTCTCACGTCGCCGCAGTCACGTACATTCACCCGGATACCGTGCCTGGTCGTGGCGACAGTACCGTGTCTGTCCTTGACCCCGTGTGTGTGCGAGCCCACGTGAGGGCGTGCATGTCTACAGCAGCAGAAGGCAAGTGTGACGCCCACAAGCCCAGTGTTGCTGATACCGCCACAGTGACACACACAGTCCCACACACCCACACCACGCACACTCTACACACCCAACGGTTGTTGCCACACGTTTGATAATGAGCTGCCCTGTCAGAATGCCTTTACTGCTTGTGATTACGTTTGCCGGTCTGACATTGTCTGCCGTCTGTTGTCAGAGTGCTGCTGGTTAGGAGAGCCACGGTAGTGCATGGTTAGCACACCTATCTAACTAGGGGAGCTACAGTAGTGCATAGCTAGCACAACCTATCTAACTAGGGAGCTACAGTAGTGCATAGCTAGCACACCTATCTAACTAGGAGAGCTACAGTAGTGCATAGCTAGCACACCTATCTAACTAGGGGAGCTACAGTAGTGCATGGTTAGCACACCTATCTAGGGGAGCTACAGTAGTGTGCATAGCTAGCACACCTATCTAACTAGGGGAGCTACAGTAGTGCATAGCTAGCCACACCTATCTAACTAGGGGAGCTACAGTAGTGCATAGCTAGCACACCTATCTAACTAGGGGAGCTACAGTAGTGCATAGCTAGCACACCTATCTAACTAGGGGAGCTACAGTAGTGCATAGCTAGCACACCTATCTAACTAGGGGAGCTACAGTAGTGCATAGCTAGCACACCCTATCTAACTAGGGGAGCTACAGTAGTGCATGGTTAGCACACCTATCTAGGGGAGCTACAGTAGTGCATGGTTAGCACACCTATCTAACTAGGGGAGCTACAGTAGTGCATAGCTAGCACACCTATCTAACTAGGGGAGCTACAGTAGTGCATGGTTAGCACACCTATCTAGGGGAGCTACAGTAGTGCCATAGCTAGCACACCTATCTTAAACTAGGGGGAGCTACAGTAGTGCATAGCTAGCACACCTATCTAACTAGGGGAGCTACAGTAGTGCATAGCTAGCACACCTATCTAACTAGGGGAGCTACAGTAGTGCCTAGCTAGCACACCTATCTAACTAGGGGAGCTACAGTAGTGCATAGCTAGCACACCTATCTAACTAGGGGAGCTACAGTAGTGCATAGCTAGCACACCTATCTAACTAGGGGAGCTACAGTAGTGCATAGCTAGCACACCTATCTAAACTAGGGGAGCGTACAGTAGTGCATAGCTAGCACACCTATCTAACTAGGGGAGCTACAGTAGTGCATAGCTAGCACACCTATCTAACTAGGGGAGCTACAGTAGTGCATAGCTAGCACACCTATCTAACTAGGGGAGCTACAGTAGTGCATGGTTAGCACACCTATCTAACTAGGGGAGCTACAGTAGTGCATAGCTAGCACACCTATCTAACTAGGGGAGCTACAGTAGTGCATGGTTAGCACACCTATCTAACTAGGGGAGCTACAGTAGTGCATAGCTAGCACACCTATCTAACTAGGGGAGCTACAGTAGTGCATAGCTAGCACACCCTATCTAACTAGGGGAGCTACAGTAGTGCATAGCTAGCACACCTATCTAACTAGGGGAGCTACAGTAGTTGCATAGCTAGCACACCTATCTAACTAGGGGAGCTACAGTAGTGCATAGCTAGCACACCTATCTAACTAGGGGAGCTACAGTAGTGCATAGCTAGCACACCTATCTAACTAGGGGAGCTACAGTAGTGCATGGTTAGCACACCTATCTAACTAGGGGAGTTGCAGTAGTGAATGGCTAGCACACCTTTCTAACTAGGGGAGCCACAGTAGTGAATGGCTAGCACACCTATCTAACTAGGGGAGCCACAGTAGTGCATAGCTAGCACACCTAACTAGGGGAGCCACAGTAGTGAATGGCTAGCACACCTAACTAGGGGAGCCACAGTAGTGAATGGCTAGCACACCTTTCTAACTAGGGGAGCCACAGTAGTGAATGGCTAGCACACCTTTCTAACTAGGGGAGTTCATGGCTAGCACACCTATCTAACTAGGGGAGCCACAGTAGTGAATGGCCAGCACACCTATCTAACTAGGGGAGTTGCAGTAGTGAATGGCTAGCACACCTATCTAACTAGGGGAGCCACAGTAGTGAATGGCTAGCACACCTTTCTAACTAGGGGAGCCACAGTAGTGAATGGCTAGCACACCTATCTAACTAGGGGAGCCACAGTAGTGAATGGCTAGCACACCTTTCTAACTAGGGGAGCCACAGTAGTGAATGGCTAGCACACCTTTCTAACTAGGGGAGCCACAGTAGTGAATGGCTAGCACACCTTTCTAACTAGGGGAGCCACAGTAGTGAATGGCTAGCACACCTTTCTAACTAGGGGAGCCACAGTAGTGAATGGCTAGCACACCTTTCTAACTAGGGGAGCCACAGTAGTGAATGGCTAGCACACCTTTCTAACTAGGGGAGCCACAGTAGTGAAAGGCTAGCACACCTTTCTAACTAGGGGAGCCACAGTAGTGAATGGCTAGCCACACCTTTCTAACTAGGGAGGCCACAGTAGTGAATGGCTAGCACACCTTTCTAACTAGGGGAGCCACAGTAGTGAATGGCTAGCACACCTTTCTAACTAGGGGAGCCACAGTAGTGAATGGCTAGCACACCTATCTAACTAGGGGAGTTGCAGTAGTGAATGGCTAGCACATTTTTCTAACTAGGGGAGCCACAGTAGTGAAAGGCTAGCACACCTTTCTAACTAGGGGAGCCACAGTAGTGAATGGCTAGCACACCTTTCTAACTAGGGGAGTCCATGGCTAGCACACCTATCTAACTAGGGAGCACAGTAGTGAATGGCTAGCACACCTATCTAACTAGGGGAGTTGCAGTAGTGAATGGCTAGCACACCTATCTAACTAGGGGAGCCACAGTAGTGAATGGCTAGCACACTATCTAACTAGGGGAGTTGCAGTAGTGAATGGCTAGCACATTTTTCTAACTAGGGGAGCCACAGTAGTGAATGGCTAGCACACCTTTCTAACTAGGGGAGCCACAGTAGTGAATGGCTAGCACACCTTTCTAACTAGGGGAGTTCATGGCTAGCACACCTATCTAACTAGGGGAGCCACAGTAGTGAATGGCTAGCACACCTATCTAACTAGGGGAGTTGCAGTAGTGAATGGCTAGCACACCTATCTAACTAGGGGAGCCACAGTAGTGAATGGCTAGCACACCTATCTAACTAGGGGAGCCACAGTAGTGCATGACTAGCACACCTTTCTAACTAGGGGAGCCACAGTAGTGCATAGCAAGCACACCTATCTAACTAGGGGAGTTGCAGTAGTGCATAGCTAGCACACCTATCTAACTAGGGGAGCCACAGTAGTGCATAGCTAGCACACCTAACTAGGGGAGCCACAGTAGTGAATGGCTAGCACACCTATCTAACTAGGGGAGCCACAGTAGTGAATGGCTAGCACACCTTTTTAACTAGGGGAGCCACAGTAGTGAATGGCTAGCACACCTTTCTAACTAGGGGAGTTCATGGCTAGCACACCTATCTAACTAGGGGAGCCACAGTAGTGAATGGCTAGCACACCTATCTAACTAGGGGAGTTGCAGTAGTGAATGGCTAGCACACCTTTCTAACTAGGGGAGTTCATGGCTAGCACACCTATCTAACTAGGGGAGCCACAGTAGTGAATGGCTAGCACACCTTTCTAACTAGGGGAGCCACAGTAGTGAATGGCTAGCACACCTTTCTAACTAGGGGAGTTCATGGCTAGCACACCTATCTAACTAGGGGAGCCACAGTAGTGAATGGCTAGCACACCTATTTAACTAGGGGAGCCACAGTAGTGCATAGCTAGCACACCTAACTAGGGGAGCCACAGTAGTGAATGGCTAGCACACCTTTCTAACTAGGGGAGCCACAGTAGTGAATGGCTAGCACACCTTTCTAACTAGGGGAGTTCATGGCTAGCACACCTATCTAACTAGGGGAGCCACAGTAGTGAATGGCTAGCACACCTATCTAACTAGGGGAGTTGCAGTAGTGAATGGCTAGCACACCTATCTAACTAGGGGAGCCACAGTAGTGAATGGCTAGCACACCTATCTAACTAGGGGAGCCACAGTAGTGCATGACTAGCACACCTTTCTAACTAGGGGAGCCACAGTAGTGCATAGCTAGCACACCTATCTAACTAGGGGAGTTGCAGTAGTGCATAGCTAGCACACCTATCTAACTAGGGGAGCCACAGTAGTGCATAGCTAGCACACCTAACTAGGGGAGCCACAGTAGTGAATGGCTAGCACACCTTTCTAACTAGGGGAGCCACAGTAGTGAATGGCTAGCACACCTTTCTAACTAGGGGAGTTCATGGCTAGCACACCTATCTAACTAGGGGAGCCACAGTAGTGAATGGCTAGCACACCTATCTAACTAGGGGAGTTGCAGTAGTGAATGGCTAGCACACCTATCTAACTAGGGGAGCCACAGTAGTGAATGGCTAGCACACCTATCTAACTAGGGGAGCCACAGTAGTGAATGGCTAGCACACCTTTCTAACTAGGGGAGTTCATGGCTAGCACACCTATCTAACTAGGGGAACCACAGTAGTGAATGGCTAGCACACCTTTCTAACTAGGGAGTTCATGGCTAGCACACCTAGCTAACTAGGGGAGTTCATGGCTAGCACACCTTTCTAACTAGGGGAGTTCATGGCTAGCACACCTATCTAACTAGGGGAGTTCATGGCTAGCACACCTATCTAACTAGGGGAGCCGCAGTAGTGAATGGCTAGCACACCTATCTAACTAGGGGAGCCACAGTTGTGAATGGCTAGCACACCTATCTAACTAGGGGAGCCACATTAGTGCATAGCTAGCACACCTATCTAACTAGGGGAGCCACAGTAGTGCATAGCTAGCACACCTAACTAGGGGAGCCACAGTAGTGAATGGCTAGCACACCTTTCTAACTAGGGGAGCCACAGTAGTGAATGGCTAGCACACCTTTCTAACTAGGGGAGCCACAGTAGTGAATGGCTAGCACACCTTTCTAACTAGGGGAGTTCATGGCTAGCACACCTATCTAACTAGGGGAGCCACAGTAGTGAATGGCTAGCACACCTTTCTAACTAGGGGAGCCACAGTAGTGAATGGCTAGCACACCTTTCTAACTAGGGGAGCCACAGTAGTGAATGGCTAGCACACCTTTCTAACTAGGGGAGCCACAGTAGTGAATGGCTAGCACACCTTTCTAACTAGGGGAGCCACAGTAGTGGATGGCTAGCACACCTTTCTAACTAGGGGAGCCACAGTAGTGAATGGATAGCACACCTTTCTAACTAAGGGAGTTCATGGCTAGGACACCTATTTAACTAGGGGAGTTCATGGCTAGCACACCTAGCTAACTAGGGGAGTTCATGGCTAGCACACCTTTCTAACTAGGGGAGTTCATGGCTAGCACACCTATCTAACTAGGGGAGTTCATGGCTAGCACACCTATCTAACTAGGGGAGTTCATGGCTTCACCTATCAAACAAGGGGAGAGCATGGCTAGCACACTTATCTAACTAGGGGAGTTCATGGCTAGCACACCTAGCTAACTAGGGGAGTTCATGGCTAGCACACCTTTCTAACTAGGGGAGCCACAGTAGTGAATGGCTAGCACACCTTTCTAACTAGGGGAGCCACAGTAGTGAATGGCTAGCACACCTTTCTAACTAGGGGAGCCACAGTAGTGAATGGCCAGGACACCTATCTAACTAGGGGAGCCACAGTAGTGAATGGCTAGCACACCTTTCTAACTAGGGGAGTTCATGGCTAGGACACCTATCTAACTAGGGGAGTTCATGGCTAGCACACCTAGCTAACTAGGGGAGTTCATGGCTAGCACACCTTTCTAACTAGGGGAGTTCATGGCTTCACCTATCAAACTAGGGGAGTGCATGGCTAGCAAACTTATCTAACTAGGGGAGTTCATGGCTAGCACACCTATCTAACTGGGGGAATTCATAGCTAGCACACCTATCTAACTTGGGGAGTTCATGGCTAGCACACCTATCTAATTAGCGGAGTCTGTGTTCTAATTTGTTCTTAATTTGTTCATTTAAATTTCAAGAACCATTGTAGGGAGTCTCTGTGGCGAAGTGGTCAAGCCGTTTGACTCGGGCTCCGAAGGTTGTGGGTTCGATTCCGGGCCGTATCCTTCGGTTCACGAGTTAAATTTTTCAGAGACGCCTGTGGGTCGTCGCTAGAGCTACGGAGTTCGTGCTTGGTGCGACGCTTTTCCGCGCTGCGGAAGGAGACCGAGCCATATGGGATAAAACCCGGTGCGATGAAGTCGACCCTGTCGACTTTTAAGCGACTTTTTTAAAAACTGGTTTGTATAGCATTTCAGCACTCTCTTACATTCCGTGATAATGACGTTATAAGATACTCATTTTCTGAAATGCAGCTTTTGCCTGCCCTATTGTGCTCCTAATCTCTGTTGTACATCTTCCATCTGATGTTATAAATGCCCCTAGGTATTTAACATTATCCACTTTGTTAATGGTTTTCCCTTCTATTTCTATGTCACATTTTGGTGGCACCATTTCCTTTGATATCACCATTGTTACTGTTTTCTTGATATTCAAGGAGAGTCCTTTCTTTGGACTCTCTGTTACTTCAGTGTCCAACAATAGTTGTAGGTCTGTTGAATTATCCGCCACCAATAATACTGTGTCATCTGCATAAAGTATATTATTTATATTATAACCTCCGACTAGTATTTCTGGCGTCTCTTTGATCTCTCTCATTATTACTTCGCTGCATAGGGAGAAGAGATCGGTGACAAGACACACCCTTGTCGTACTCCTAGCTTTATCTGTTCACAACTGCCCTCTTTATTTCCCATTTTGATTGCTGCTACTTGGTTCCAGTAAATATGCTTTATTATTCTGAGATCCTTCCCATCAATATTAATATCTTCCAACATTTTAATCATTTCATCATGTTTTACTTTATCAAATGCCTTATTATAATCTATGAAGCACAAATACATGTCTTTCTCTCTATTGACCTTTCTATTAGTCTCCGTAATGTATATATTGCCATTCTCTCTGGTCTAGAGGTTACACGACTTTCTCCGTAATCTCGAATACTCTCGTAAGTAACGTGACGTTGCGCGAGAATCGGTAGCGGTTCTCTCGTCGTCAGTAACTTACGGGGCATGTGAGCCGGTCGCTCAGAAAGCAATGGCAAACTACTGAGCGTAATCTTGCCAAGAAATCAACAATCAGCTGAAAGATGCTGATGTTGACATCAATGTCCTGTAAAGGATATGCGAACCCAAAAAAAAATGTATATATTGCATTGTTTGTACCTTTTCCTACCACAAATCCATACTGTTCTTCACTAATTTCCATTTTTATTTTCTTTTTGGTTCTTCTCATTATAATTCTGAGTAGAAGCTTAGTGATATGGTTTATAAGGTTAATTGTACGAAAAACTTTGCATTCAATTGTGCGAGCTTATAGACGTAGATAACTGAACACAGACGTTGAACATGTCAGATATACACACTGAACCTGCTTTACAAACGGCAGCCGGCGTAGCCTGGCCAAAGTTGTCTCCCTTCTCATCGACCTAATCTCACCTACTTAAACCGGGGTCAGGTAATAGGTCATCGCGCCGCAGTACTTTCATGACAAGTACCCAACAGCTCACCTGGCCGGCGGTACCGCCCAGGTATGCTGTTCAAGTAAAGAGATCTTCACACTGCTGTATTTGGAGTTCACTATTCTCTGATCGAGGAGCGGCTGGCCTAGTGGCTAGAACGCCGGACTCTCCTTCGGGAGACCCGGGTTTGATCCCTCGGTAAGGTGTGGGATTTTTTTCTGTCGGGGACAAAAAGAAAATTCTAACCTGCACAGTTCGCGGCGACTGCACTAGCCTGGCGGCCTTTATTCCTCAGGCTCAAAGACCCCTCTGCCATACACCGCAAGGTACTATATTGGCAGTCAATGACAGTTATTCTCTGATCCCTGCAAACCCGGCAGCTAGCAACAGTACACCAGGCTGTCACTGGGGCGGGTAGGGCTTGATCCCCGGGTGTGAGGACAAGCATTGCTGGTCGCCTGTTGCTTCCCTTGTGTTTGAGGTTTTTGTGGAAGTTGTCGTGGACAGTGTCTGGTGGCAGTTATATGAGGACAGTGTCAGGTGGCAGTTAAATGAGGACAGTGTATGGTGGCAGTTATGTGAGGACAGTGTCTGGTGGCAGTTATAGAGGCTGGAGTCAGTGTGAGTGGGTTGACTGTCTCTCCCAGAGGCTGCAGTCAGTGTGAGTGGGTTGACTGTCTCTCCCAGAGGCTGCAGTCAGTGTGAGTGGGTTGTCTGTCTCTCCCAGAGGCTGCAGTCAGTCAGTGTGAGTGGGTTGTCTGTCTCTCCCAGAGGCTGCAGTCAGTGTGAGTGGGTTGTCTGTCTCTCCCAGAGGCTGCAGTCAGTCAGTGTGAGTGGGTTGTCTGTCTCTCCCAGAGGCTGCAGTCAGTCAGTGTGAGTGGGTTGACTGTCTCTCCCAGAGGCTGCAGTCAGTGTGAGTGGGTTGTCTGTCTCTCCCAGAGGCTGCAGTCAGTATGAGTGGGTTAACTGTCTCTCCCAGAGGCTGCAGTCAGTGTGAGTGGGTTGACTGTCTCTGCCAGAGGCTGCAGTCAGTCAGTGTGAGTGGGTTGTCTGTCTCTCCCAGAGGCTGCAGTCAGTGTGAGTGGGTTGACTGTCTCTCCCAGAGGCTGCAGTCAGTGTGAGTGGGTTGTCTGTCTCTCCTAGAGGCTGCAGTCAGTGTGAGTGGGTTGTCTGTCTCTCCTAGAGGCTGCAGTCAGTGTGAGTGGGTTAACTGTCTCTCCCAGAGGCTGCAGTCAGTGTGAGTGGGTTGACTGTCTCTGCCAGAGGCTGCAGTCAGTGTGAGTGGGTTGACTGTCTCTCCCAGAGGCTGCAGTCAGTGTGAGTGGGTTAACTGTCTCTCCCAGAGGCTGCAGTCAGTCAGTGTGAGTGGGTTGACTGTCTCTCCCAGAGGCTGCAGTCAGTGTGAGTGGGTTGACTGTCTCTCCCAGAGGCTGCAGTCAGTGTGAGTGGGTTAACTGTCTCTCCCAGAGGCTGCAGTCAGTGTGAGTGGGTTGACTGTCTCTGCCAGAGGCTGCAGTCAGTCAGTGTGAGTGGGTTGACTGTCTCTGCCAGAGGCTGCAGTCAGTCAGTGTGAGTGGGTTGACTGTCTCTGCCAGAGGCTGCAGTCAGTCAGTGTGAGTGGGTTGTCTGTCTCTCCCAGAGGCTGCAGTCAGTGTGAGTGGGTTGACTGTCTCTCCCAGAGGCTGCAGTCAGTGTGAGTGGGTTGTCTGTCTCTCCTAGAGGCTGCAGTCAGTGTGAGTGGGTTGTCTGTCTCTCCCAGAGGCTGCAGTCAGTGTGAGTGGGTTAACTGTCTCTCCCAGAGGCTGCAGTCAGTGTGAGTGGGTTGACTGTCTCTGCCAGAGGCTGCAGTCAGTGTGAGTGGGTTGACTGTCTCTCCCAGAGGCTGCAGTCAGTGTGAGTGGGTTGACTGTCTCTCCCAGAGGCTGCAGTCAGTCAGTGTGAGTGGGTTGACTGTCTCTCCCAGAGGCTGCAGTCAGTGTGAGTGGGTTGACTGTCTCTCCCAGAGGCTGCAGTCAGTGTGAGTGGGTTAACTGTCTCTCCCAGATGCTGCAGTCAGTGTGAGTGGGTTGACTGTCTCTCCCAGAGGCTGCAGTCAGTGTGAGTGGGTTGACTATCTCTCCCAGAGGCTGCAGTCAGTGTGAGTGGGTTGACTGTCTCTCCCAGAGGCTGCAGTCAGTGTGAGTGGGTTGACTGTCTCTCCCAGAGGCTGCAGTCAGTGTGAGTGGGTTGACTGTCTCTCCCAGAGGCTGCAGTCAGTGTGAGTGGGTTGACTGTCTCTCCCAGAGGCTGCAGTCAGTGTGAGTGGGTTGACTGTCTCTGCCAGAGGCTGCAGTCAGTCAGTGTGAGTGGGTTGACTGTCTCTCTCAGAGGCTGCAGTCAGTGTGAGTGGGTTGACTGTCTCTCCCAGAGGCTGCAGTCAGTGTGAGTGGGTTGACTGTCTCTCCCAGAGGCTGGAGTCAGTGTGAGTGGGTTGACTGTCTCTCCCAGAAGCTGCAGTCAGTCAGTGTGAGTGGGTTGACTGTCTCTCCCAGAGGCTGGAGTCAGTGTGAGTGGGTTGACTGTCTCTCCCAGAGGCTGCAGTCAGTGTGACTGGGTTGACTGTCTCTCCCAGAGGCTGCAGTCAGTGTGAGTGGGTTGACTGTCTCTGCCAGAGGCTGCAGTCAGTGTGAGTGGGTTGACTGTCTCTGCCAGAGGCTGCAGTCAGTGTGAGTGGGTTGACTGTCTCTGCCAGAGGCTGCAGTCAGTCATTGTGAGTGGGTTGACTGTCTCTCCCTGAGGCTGCAGTCAGTGTGAGTGGGTTGACTGTCTCTCCCAGAGGCTGCAGTCAGTGTGAGTGGGTTGACTGTCTCTCCCAGAAGCTGCAGTCAGTCAGTGTGAGTGGGTTGACTGTCTCTCCCAGAGGCTGGAGTCAGTGTGAGTCGGTTGACTGTCTCTCCCAGAGGCTGCAGTCAGTGTGACTGGGTTGACTGTCTCTCCCAGAGGCTGCAGTCAGTGTGAGTGGGTTGACTGTCTCTCCCAGAGGCTGCAGTCAGTGTGAGTGGGTTGACTGTCTCTCCCAGAGGCTGCAGTCAGTCAGTGTGAGTGGGTTGACTGTCTCTCCCAGAGGCTGCAGTCAGTGTGAGTGGGTTAACTGTCTCTCCCAGAGGCTGCAGTCAGTGTGAGTGGGTTGACTGTCTCTCCCAGAGGCTGCAGTCAGTGTGAGTGGGTTGACTGTCTCTCCCAGAGGCTGCAGTCAGTCAGTGTGAGTGGGTTGACTGTCTCTCCCAGAGGCTGGAGTCAGTCAGTGTGAGTGGGTTGACTGTCTCTCCCAGAGGCTGCAGTCAGTCAGTGTGAGTGGGTTGACTGTCTCTCCCAGAGGCTGCAGTCAGTCAGTGTGAGTGGGTTGACTGTCTCTCCCAGAGGCTGGAGTCAGTGTGAGTGGGTTGACTGTCTCTCCCAGAGGCTGCAGTCAGTCAGTGTGACTGGGTTGACTGTCTCTCCCAGAGGCTGCAGTCAGTGTGAGTGGGTTGACTGTCTCTCCCAGAGGCTGCAGTCAGTGTGAGTGGGTTGACTGTCTCTCCCAGAGGCTGCAGTCAGTCAGTGTGAGTGGGTTGACTGTCTCTCCCAGAGGCTGCAGTCAGTGTGAGTGGGTTAACTGTCTCTCCCAGAGGCTGCAGTCAGTGTGAGTGGGTTGACTGTCTCTCCCAGAGGCTGCAGTCAGTCAGTGTGAGTGGGTTGACTGTCTCTCCCAGAGGCTGCAGTCAGTCAGTATGAGTGGGTTGACTGTCTCTCCCAGAGGCTGCAGTCAGTCAGTGTGAGTGGGTTGACTTTCTCTCCCAGAGGCTGCAGTCAGTCAGTGTGAGTGGGTTGACTGTCTCTCCCAGAGTCTGCAGTCAGTCAGTGTGAGTGGGTTCAAGTCTGCAGTCAGTCAGCGAGGAGTGGGTGCAAGTGCCAACAGACTTCTGCACATCCTTTTCAGTTTGCATCCAACTAGATAGGAAATGCAGACAAGAAAATCCGGCTGCTGTGGAGGCTGAAGTACAAGCGTTGATTTTCGAGAATTCGCTAGACAGTGGCGCGGTCATCTACACAGATGGGTCGGTCGTCCGACATGTGAGAAGCTCATGGGCCTTTACAGCTCGGGCCGGAGGGAGAATTGTGAAGGAGGACTCTGGTGCTTGCACTGAAACCACAAGTAGCCTGACTATGGAAGTCACGGCAGTAAGTAAAGCAATAACATGGCTCGAGACAGACATTCACTAGGGCTTGTTTCCTTAGCGCTCAATGTACATGATCAAGAGGATAGAGGAGGGGTCGATCCGAAGAGAATGGTTGCTGCCTCTGGAGCGGTCTCAGCTGGCAAAGATTAGTTTCATCTTCGTGCCAGGGCATGCGGGAGTACAAGGAAATGAGCGGGCTGACATGCTCGCAGGTGAGGCTACTGTGGAGGGCGGACGCGCCAAGGACCAGGCTGACATTCTAAATGCTCTACGAGAAGTAAGACTTTTGCGAGAACCATGTAATGACTGTGAATCTACAATGGCCAGACTGCTAGAGCAGCAAATTAAAAGAGGGGTGGCCAAACAAGAACACTACGCAGGAAGCCAAAGAAGATTGATAAACCAACACAGAACTGGCGTCGTTAGCCGCTACACGCTGCAGGATTTGCTGAGGAGGGGATCCGAGCACTTATGGACTGAATGGTTCGATGTGCAATGAGGATGATCTGTCGACTAACTAACTAACTAACTAGTGTGATTGGGTTGACTGTCTCTCCCAGAGGCTGCAGTCAGTGTGACTGGGTTGACTGTCTCTCCCAGAGGCTGCAGTCAGTCAGTATGACTGGGATGACTTGTCCGTTGGCTTCACCATCTTCTTGCCAGTCATCATCTGCTGTCTCTGCACAGTGATGGACTACCACTGATGTCAGAGTCTGCCAGTTGTCGCAGACAGTACTCCATCAACTGTTGATCACGCTAGGTTCTGGAGCAGCCCACCAGTTGATCATCCATCATATTCTTGAACATATGACTCCTGTTTCTGGCAGCGTTATCCTTCACCTGTCAGCATTTTCCATGAAACAGTTGCATATGTTGACATTAGTCATGACATGTCAATGACACATGTATTGTATCTTCTTCAGATGTACAGACAGATAGCCAGCAAGTGCCTGCAACAAGAACCACAAGCACACAGATGCTGGTGAAGTGTCACAGTCTCACAGCACTCACACCCTCTCTAGTCACCGGTAGTCCTTGCTGTCTGGCTGCACGTTCCCCGCCGACCACTGCTACAGTCAGATTGAGGCCAGTGTTGTCCCATTTTGTGACCACCACGGTGCAGCCTCAGTCCTCTAAACCCTGTCATACTCCAGCTAGTCATGGGGAGAGGGGGCCAGGGAGAGACAACTGCAGTTGATGTCAAGAGACAGCTGCCCGAGTACACCTGGGACGACATCAAGGATAAAACCACACACCAGGGTAAATGGCTGGTCATTGATGGAGAGGTTTATAATGTGACGGCCTGGTCGCGGCGCCATCCGGGCGGCTCCAAGATCATCACTCATTATGCAGGTCAAGATGCCACAGTGAGTTTTCTTTCTTGAAGACATTTAGGGTCTGGATGGGTGCTGCATGGGGTGCTGTGTCAGTCAGTCCTGGATACTGGAACAATCATGCAGTATGAGTGGGTTCATGGGTAGGAATGATTTCAATGTGAATAAATATCAGGAGTGGGTTACAGATGAATCGGTCAGTGCAGCTGGGTTACAAATAAATAATGAGCAGCATTGTGCTCGAGATGAGTGAATCAGTGAGTACTAGTTATTTAAACATAAATACATAAACAAGTACAAGTTTGTTGAAGAACAAATGAATGAGTACGAGTTATTGAAGTGCAAATGAATGTGTACAAGTTAGTTATGAACAAATAAATGAATACAGGTTATTTATGAACAAATAAATGGGTACAAGTTATTTATGAACAAATAAATGAGTACAAGTTATTTATGAACAAATAAATGAGTACAAGTTATTTATGAACAAATAAATGAGTACAAGTTTGTTGAAGAACAGATGAATGAGTACGAGTTATTGAAGTGCAAATGAATGTGTACAAGTTAGTTATGAACAAATAAATGAATACAGGTTATTTATGAACAAATAAATGGGTACAAGTTATTTATGAACAAATAAATGAGTACAAGTTATTTATGAACAAATAAATGAGTACAAGTTATTTATGAACAAATAAATGAGTACACGTTATTTATGAACAAATAAATGAGTACAAGTTATTTATGAACGTTATTATGAACAAATAAATGAGTACAAGTTATTTATGAACAAATAAATGAGTACAAGTTATTTATGAACATATAAATGAGGACAAGTTATTTATGAACAAATAAATGAGTACAAGTTATTTATGAACGTTATTATGAACAAATAAATGAGTACAAGTTATTTATGAACAAATAAATGAGTACAAGTTATTTATTAACAAATAAATGAGTACAAGTTATTTATGAACGTTATTATGAACAAATAAATGAGTACAAGTTATTTATGAACAAATAAATGAGTACAAGTTATTTATTAACAAATAAATGAGTACAAGTTATTTATTAACAAATAAATGAGTACAAGTTATTTATGAACAAATAAATGAGTACAAGTTATTTATGAACAAATAAATGAGTACAAGTTATTTATGAACAAATAAATGAGTACAAGTTATTTTATTAACAAATAAATGAGTACAAGTTATTTTATGAACAAATAAATGAGTACAAGTTATTTTATGAACAAATATATGAGTTTCGTTATTTATGAACAAATAAATGAGTACAAGTTATTTTATGAACAAATAAATGAGTACAAGTTATTTTATGAACAAATATATGAGTTTCGTTATTTATGAACAAATAAATGAGTACAAGTTATTTTATTAACAAATAAATGAGTACAAGTTATTTTATGAACAAATATATGAGTACAAGTTATTTTATGAACAAATAAATGAGTACAAGTTATTTATGAACAAATAAATGAGTACAAGTTATTTTATTAACAAATAAATGAGTACAAGTTATTTTATGAACAAATAAATGAGTACAAGTTATTTTATGAACAAATATATGAGTTTCGTTATTTATGAACAAATAAATGAGTACAAGTTATTTATTAACAAATAAATGAGTACAAGTTATTTATGAACAAATAAATGAGTACAAGTTATTTTATGAACAAAAAAAATGAGTACAAGTTATTTATGAACAAATAAATGAGTACAAGTTATTTTATGAACAAAAAAATGAGTACAAGTTATTTATGAACAAATAAATGAGTACAAGTTATTTTATGAAGAAAAAAATGAGTACAAGTTATTTATGAACAAATAAATGAGTACAGGTGATTTATGAACAAAAAAAATGAGTACAAGTTATTTATGAACAAATAAATGAGTACAAGTTATGTATGAAAAAAAAATGAGTACAAGTTATGAAACAAATAAATGAGTACAAGTTTTTTTATGAACAAATAAATGAGTTCGCAGCAAAGTTGTTAAGCTGCCTGCCTTGCAACCCAAAGTTTTATGGGTTTGATTTCTGGGTTCAGCAGTGCAATTTTCTGAGAGACTACCGGGGGTCGTCGCTGGAGCTATGGAGTTTATGCTGTGTGTGACGCTCTCATTAGGCTGCCCCTCCAGAAAAAGCCATATGGGATTAAAAGCTGGGCAATGAAGTTGATTCTATCACCTTTAGTTGTCTCTGAGAGTGAGCAAATCTAGTAGCCGAACATATACTAGTGTGTGTCGAAAAGAAGAGTTAATCAGTCTTTGGGAATCCCTGTGCAGTTGAAAGGTTATACAACACCCTCCTCGTTGATTTCTCAACATCTCATTAATTATGGTCATAATGTGAACAACAAAAAAGTGTTTTGTATGCTGTATTCGATGATCAGAAGATTGCTTAAATATAGTCAGTGGTTAGCAATGAGGTGGTTCCAGCTGCATTTGTGCAAACAGAAAAAGTTAGTGTTAAATGTGAGATGACAGTGGGATAACAGATGTTTCAGAGTTAGTGTTAAATGTGAGATGACAGTGGGATAACAGATGTTTCACAGTTAGTGTTAAATGTGAGATGACAGTGGGATAACAGATGTTTCAGAGTTAGTGTTAAATGTTGAGATGACAGTGGGATAAACAGATGTTTCACAGTTAGTGTTAAATGTGAGATGAAGTGGGATAACAGATGTTTCACAGTTAGTGTTAAATGTGAGATGACATTGGGATAACAGATGTTTCACAGTTTGTGTTAAATTGAGATGACAGTGGGATAACAGGATGTTTCAGAGTTTGTGTTAAATGTGAGATGACAGTGGGATAACAGATGTTTCACAGTTAGTGTTAAATGTGAGATGACAGTGGGATAACAGATGTTTCAGAGTTTGTGTTAAATGTGAGATGACAGTGGGATAACAGATGTTTCACAGTTAGTGTTAAATGTGAGATGACAGTGGGATAACAGATGTTTCACAGTTAATGTTAAATGTGAGATGACAGTGGGATAACAGATGTTTCAGAGTTAGTGTTAAATGTGAGATGACAGTGGGATAACATAGTTTCAGAGTTGTGTTAAATGTGAGTATGACAGTGGGATAACAGATGTTTCAGAGTTAATGTTAAATGTGAGATGACAGTGGGATAACAGATGTTTCAGAGTTTGTGTTAAATGTGAGATGACAGTGGGATAACAGATGTTTCACAGTTTGTGTTAAATGTGAGATGACAGTGCATAAACAGATGTTTCACAGTTTGTGTTAAATGTGAGATGACAGTGGGATAACAGATGTTTCAGAGTTTGTGTTAAATGTGAGATGACAGTGCGATAACAGATGTTTCACAGTTAATGTAAATGTGAGATGACAGTGCGATAACAGATGTTTCACAGTTAGTGTTAAATGTGAGATGACAGTGGGATAACAGATGATCCCAGAGTTAGTGTTAAATGTGAGATGACAGTGGGATAACAGATGTTTCACAGTTTGTGTTAAATGTGAGATGACAGTGGGATAACAGATGTTTCAGAGTTAGTGTTTAAATGTGAGATGACAGTGGGATAAACAGATGTTTCAGAGTTTGTGTTAAATGTGAGATGACAGTGGGATAACAGTATGTTTCACAGTTAGTGTTAAATGTGAGATGACAGTGGGATAACAGATGTTTCAGAGTTAGTGTTAAATGTGAGATGACAGTGGGATAACATATGTTTCAGAGTTTGTGTTAAATGTGAGATGACAGTGGGATAGCAGATGTTTCAGAGTTAGTGTTAAATGTGAGATGACAGTGGGATAACAGATGTTTCAGAGTTTGTGTTAAATGTGAGATGACAGTGGGATAACAGATGTTTCAGAGTTTGTGTTAAATGTGAGATGACAGTGGGATAACAGATGTTTCAGAGTTTGTGTTAAATGTGAGATGACAGTGGGATAACAGATGTTTCACAGTTAGTGTTAAATGTGAGATGACAGTGGGATAACAGATGTTTCACAGTTTGTGTTAAATGTGAGATGACAGTGGGATAACAGATGTTTCAGAGTTTGTGTTAAATGTGAGATGACAGTGGGATAACAGATGTTTCAGAGTTAGTGTTAAATGTGAGATGGACAGTGGGATAACAGATGTTTCACAGTTAGTGTTAAATGTGAGATGACAGTGGATAACAGATGTTTCACAGTTAGTGTTAAATGTGAGATGACAGTGGGATAACAGATGTTTCACAGTTAGTGTTAAATGTGAGATGACAGTGGGATAACAGATGTTTTCACAGTTAGTGTTAAATGTGAGATGACAGTGGGGATAACAGATGTTTCACAGTTAGTGTTAAATGTGAGATGACAGTGGGATAACAGATTTTTCAGAGTTTGTGTTAAATGTGAGATGACAGTGGGATAACAGATGTTTCACAGTTAGTGTTAAATGTGAGATGACAGTGGGATAACAGATGTTTCACAGTTAGTGTTAAATGTGAGATGACAGTGGGATAACAGATGTTTCACAGTTAGTGTTAAATGTGAGATGACAGTGGGATAACAGATGTTTCACAGTTAGTGTTAAATGTGAGATGACAGTGGGATAACAGATGTTTCACAGTTTGTGTTAAATGTGAGATGACCAGTGGGATAACAGATGTTTCACAGTTAGTGTTAAATGTGAGATGACAGTGGGATAACAGATGTTTCAGAGTTTGTGTTAAATGTGAGATGACAGTGGGATAACAGATGTTCCACAGTCGAACAATATCTGTGATTGTGTGGTTTAATTGTTCTACTAAATGTGAGATGACAGTGGGATAACAGATGTTCCACAGTCGAACAATACCTGTGATTGTGTGCTTTAATTGTTCTACTAAATGTGAGATGACAGTGGGATAACAGATGTTCCACAGTCAAACAATACCTGTGATTGTGTGCTTTAATTGTTCTACTAAATGTGAGATGACAGTGGGATAACAGATGTTCCACAGTCGAACAATACCTGTGATTGTGTGCTTTAATTGTTCTACTAAATGTGAGATGACAGTGGGATAACAGATGTTCCACAGTCGAACAATACCTGTGATTGTGTGCTTTAATTGTTCTACTAAATGTGAGATGACAGTGGGATAACAGATGTTCCACAGTCGAACAATACCTGTGATTGTGTGCTTTAATTGTTCTACTAAATGTGAGATGACAGTGGGATAACAGATGTTCCACAGTCGAACAATACCTGTGATTGTGTGCTTTAATTGTTCTACTAAATGTGAGATGACAGTGGGATAACAGATGTTCCACAGTCGAACAATACCTGTGATTGTGTGCTTTAATTGTTTCTACTATTCACATCATATGATACATAACTCTACATATGTACCTGGCAAGATGTGCTGAAATATGCCAGGCAATAAATCGTGCAACACATTGTTTTGGCTTCTGTGTTTACATTATTTGATGTCGTGATTTGTTCTTGTTACAATTTGATGTATTCTGTTCATTCAACTGTTTTATTTTGAGTTGTCTGTCTGTTGCCCTAGGATGCATTTAGAGCATTCCACAATGATTTGAGCCTGGTCAAGAAATACTTGAAGGCCATTCACATTGGCAGTCTGAAGCAGTCACAGCTGCAGGTCAAACCTCTGGAGAAGGATTTCAGGCAGCTTCGAGATGTTGCAGAGAAGATGGTAGTAACCTGTTGTTGGTTGACGCTGTTGTTGGTCTGTTTGTTGGGTCTTTGTTTGGGATAGGGCAACAGATCATCACCATCATATCATCATCTCACTGTTATAGTCATCACTGTCCATCATCATTATCATCATTGTCTTTTCATCAATGTCATCGTCGCTGTCATCATCATTATCATCAATGTCTTTCATCAAAGATGCTGGAGTGTCTCCATCAATCAAAATTTATAATTACAAATTTAAGGTTGTCCATGAGTTTGCGTATTTGGGGTAAACATAATCTTTCATTAGAGACAGAAATCTGGCTAAAGTCAGTAGGATCGTCAATTCCTCCAAAGTCGGCGATTGTCTGCTTATACGGCAAGGAACCACCAGTCTGCACACCAATAAGCCAGACATGGGACAACGGATACTCATGCAAACCTCAGGTCCTGTATGACAATCACACTGATGTTGGACAACAGGATGCCTTCATCCGACATACAGGACTTCGCGTTGGAGCTCAAGCCAACGAACACAAGCAAGCAAGAGACAGAAATCGAGATGCATTGGAAAGGCTTGCCACAACACTTTCCAGGCTAGCTAAAAGAGTTTGGGAGAATAATAGACTAACAGAGCGTACAAAAGCTCAAGTATATAAAGCTTGTGTTTTAGCACACTACTCTATGGGTCTGAATCCTGGACCTTGTACTCACGACAGGAAAGAAAGTTGAATTCCTTCCAAATGTGATGTCTGAGACGTTTCCTGGGCATATCGTGGAAAGACTACATAACAAACAAACAGGTTCTTGAAAGAGCAGATATTACCACAGTGCACTCCCTCCTCAAGCAGAGCCACCTCCGGTGGCTGGGCCATGTATCTCGAATGGAGGATGAACGTATTCCCAAAGATCTCCTATACGGAGAACTAACCACAGAGAAGAGGCTAACTGGAACACCCCAAATGCGATATAAGAATGTGTGTAAACAAGATATGAAAACCCTTGGCATAGATCCGGACACGTGGGAAAGAGTTGCAACAGACAGATGTTCCTGGAGAAGAGATGTACGAAACGGACTGGTGCTCTTTGAGCACAATCTGATCCAACAAACTGAGTATAGGTGGCACAGGCATAAATTGCAGTCACTTACTACAGAGTGGGACAGACAGAACTACAAAAATTAGATTTTTAAGAGCATGCATCTTTCCCATTGCAACATACGCCGGTGAGACCTGGACACTTACTAAACAAGCTGAACAGCGCAATAAATGCATTTTGAATATAATGTTATGGAGTTGTAAGAATATCTTGGGTAAAGAAAGAACAAATGCATCCATTCTTCAAGAGCTGAATATTGAAGAAGGTTGGCTATTAAAGATGATAAAATAAAGAAAATTGAAATATTTTAGTCACTTGAAATGTCATGAAAGTTTGGAGAGAACAATAATGGAGGGGTATATGCCTGGGAAGAGAGGAAGAGGAAGGCCAAAGAGAAGATGGTTGCAGGATGTGGCGGATGATCTCCAGATGGGCGTATTGGACGTGGGACATATGATCGAGAGGTTTACCGGAAGGTTATTATGGGAGCGAGGTTCTACAAAGGACATGCTACTGAATGAATGAATGAAAAAACTTACTGCAGGACCTGCCTCGTCTTACAGATGCGGAAATTGTGACAGAGATTGTCACTCTCGCATTGGACTATACAGTCACCAGCGGTGCTGCCAGGTACCTCCCCAGTGGCACAACTCTATAGTCCTTCAGGACTGAAAGAGGCCTACTACTACTACTACTACTACTTCATCAATCTCATCAATGTCTTCATCATTGTCATCAATATTATAATCATCACTGTCGTCATCATTACTGTTGTCATCATGATCATTATCGTCTTCATCACTGTTGTCATCATTATCATCGTCTTCATCACTATCATCATCATCATCTTCATCAATGTTGCCATCATTATTATCATTGTCTTCATCAATGTCATCATCATTGTCATCACTGTCATCATCATCATCATCTTCATTTATGTTGTCATCATTATTATTGTCTTCATCATCATCATTGTCTTCATCACTGACATCATCATTGCCAAACTCCTGCTTCACTTCTAGGGCTCGTTGAGCAAGTAGCTGACAATTTCCACGAGGCACACAAACACGCAGCAACTGTAGTAGAAGGAACTAAACGTCCTAGAATTGCACAGTGTCTTTTTTCTGGACATTGTTATCTCCAAACGTACACCAAATGACATCGTGCTTCCGATACATAGAAGGGTGGATGTATCCAACAATAAACATGTAACGAATGGAATAACTGTCAATATTAATATGTGCCGTTTACTATAGTTTTAGATTCCTACACCACCACTTAGTGCTAACGTGTATAGGCTTAAATGTCAGACCAACTTACTGTTGTTTCTGCTGCAGGCCATCTTGGATGAGAGAGAGAGCTGTCACCTGTTGACACCGACAACCCAGCTTATTCTTCATTGATGCAACATATCGCAGTTGACTGGAAACTTATTCTGTCCAGAGGCATGTTGATAATTATACTTGACAGCCTTCAATCCTCTGCATGATGTTCAAAAACGCCTGCATATGTTTTCACAACCAGCCCACACCGCAGTTCCAACCTAACTGACCGTTTATCATTCTTCACCGTGACCCCACTTCCGTCCTCTCCAAATTCATGGAGTCTTGAGTGATCTCCCTTCTCTCGTGATAACCTTACTATCACTCAACACGTTTGTGGGGTGATTGTTACCTCTACTCTATTCTTGTTTATCGCTAGCTGTACTGTAGGCCTTCTTTTAGTACCTAATACTGGTACCATATGCCTGCTCATAGCTACATGGCAGTGTGCCCCCTGTGATTTTAAAAATGGTGTAACCATTTTCCTAGTCTGTACGGTCTTTTCACAATTAACATGTAGCAACATTGATACTTTACGGTTTAGAAATCATTATTCCGTTTGATTACCTACCTTACATTGTCATAATAGGATGGAATGATATACAAGTAAACACCTCACAAAGAAAAAAAAATTATATACATATATCGGACACGCACTTACAAGTCCCATAACCGGACGGCATGTACCTCCAGTCTCCTTTGCTTCAGAGTACTGGAGAGTAACCTGGCACTGAGTTTCAAAACGTCCCCCGGGCGTCCTCTGGCCATTCCTCATTCATGCTTAAGCATGAGCATCTTCATCCCTTCCCAAGCCATTACGCTCTGGATGGAGGTACGTGTGTGTTTAAGAGGTATCATTACCCTCTCTACCATGAATGTTGCCTGGTCTTGTGGAATATCTTTCTTTAATCTATGACATTTTCTCTCTGTTGTGTTTGACGTTATGTCCATGTCAGTTACCGTTTGACTTTTGTACCATTCTCTTTTTTATCTGTGGGGTATGCTGTATTAGCAATTAGTGGTAGCACTAATGTATTATCGACTTATAGGCCTTATGTATCTTATCTTTGTTAGGTCTGATCTTCTTCTCTCCTTTCCAATTAGTGTTCTCACCACTGTGAATGTCCTCACCAATGTGATTGTCTTCCCCAATGTGACTGTCTAGATTATACATATACATATATATCCACCAGTGTGAATGTGTCTATTAACATTAATGTGTACTTGAAATTCAACAATTATATTATTATTTCATAGCAAACAAAAACATATTTAAAAAAAATATAATTTACATATGTCCATTAGTTATATCATGCATTCTTCTTTTCAGCTTCCTTTCATATCTCTTTCATAACATTAGATATGCCATGTCATGGCTTCCTATCTGATTTCTTTTCTTGGTTAGTGTTTCGATGTTCTTCGACAATTATGTGCTTGATAGAGACAAGCTGCCTTGTGAATCCCTTTCCTGTATGTTGTCTGTTTATATCATGCATATCCTGTTTGTTTATATGCACTTTCTTTTATCCCGTTGGCGTGCATATGTGTACTGTGTCATGTTCACAGGTTGTGATCATTGATCTAAAGCTTTAATCAGCTTAGTCCGCTGAACGAAATCCTGAGGTCAAGTACTGAAACTTGGCTTGAAAAAAAACGTTGATTGTATGTTACCTGAGATTACTTGTATAAATGTCTGTTATTCTTTTCTTTCATTCTGAAACCAGAAAGAAAACTTTCTAGCGCTTCATTGGTTTGCTATTTTTGTGTACTGTACACTCAGTGGTTCTTCAACCCGGTGATTTCTTCACATGTAAAGTGTTTTATTTATATCATATGATCTCAACATGTATTGTAGTGCTCAGTAGCAAATTTCTGTAGAGCCTTCTTGTTATTTTAAAATATTTTTGGCATCTTATTAAATTCACTCATCTTGCATTCCATGATCGTGAAATGATGCATGGGGTGATGATATGATCATTCCTATGACACGATGGTATTTTAATGAAATGATGGCTCATGTGTTATGAAATTGATATGTTTCCATGATGTGAGGGTGTAAACATGGGTGATACATAATGAAATGATGGCTAATGTTCTATGAAATTGATATATGTTTCTATGATGTGATGGTGTAATTATGGGTGATACATAGGTTGATGTGTATGGTATGATGTACTTTTATTAATTGATGTAGATGATATTCTAAAATAACTTCACTTGATCTTGGTGAAGTTTGATGCTGGTCTTTAGTGTTCTTGTTCCCTTCACATCGTGGGACTTCTGGTCATTAGTAGTGGTCCCTTAGGCTATAGGCTGAATGGTTCGGATTTTCATCTAAGCACATCTTTAAGTCTGGTATCTCAGTCAACTGGCATTTCCTTTCGGACACTCGACATTCTTACAATCTGGCAATTTACAAATTGGAAAAAGTATGTATATACTGTAACAATTAAATATATTAAATACATGATAGTGTCAAATTGTTTGGATGCAATTTGCAAACATTTTATTCAGTAATTCAGAGGTTTTAGATGACATCCGGAGCACTTCCTAATGCTACTTCAACAGGTATGCACAATGTTGCATGCAAGTTATAACAGTCTTCCGTCTTTGCCTGATGTTATCTACCGTCTACTTAGTAGGCCAGCTAAATTATTATCTTTCCCTGGTATGTGACAGATGTCAAAGTCGTAATCCTGTAAGAGAAGAGCCCATCTGTGTTTTTTGGTTGTCCTTCCTTAAAGACTTTTAAAGGTTTGTTGTCCGAAAGAACTAAGAATTTCTTTCCGAGTAGATATTTTGAGAATTTGTTGATACTTTCTATCAGCGCTAGAGCTTCTAGTTCTGTTATAGCATACTTTCGTTGAGTCTCTGATAGTTTCTTGCTGAAATAAAGGACCGGATGTAGTCGTCCGTCATGAAGTTGAAGTAAAATAGCAGAAATTGCATGAAAGCTTGCATCAGTCTGCACTATGAAATCTTTCGTAATGTCAGGTAACTTCAAGATAGGCTGGTTACTGAACAGTCTTTTGATTTCGTCAAGAAGATTGTTGTGTTTGTCAGTCCAGTTAACTTTTGTCGGTTGGCCTTTCTTCAAGAGTTCAGAAAAGGTTGATGTCATGTCAGCAAAGTTTGGGATGAATTTTTGATAATAGTTTATCAGTCCCAACACACTCCTGACTTCTTTTTTAGTAGTGGGAGGTTTAATGTTTAGAATTTTGGTGACCAAATTTGGGTCGGTTTTCCGAAATCCATTCGAGATTCGATGGCCTAGGAATTGAAATTCATTGTATCCTATCTTGACTTTGCTTGGTTTTGCTTTTAATTCATGTTGTTCTATTCTCTGAAATACCTGTTCTAGGATTTCAGTGTGGTTATCAATGGTGGTTGTATGGATGCATATGCCATCCATATATGTAGATACATTTTTGATGCCTTGCAACAGGTTGCGCATCATTCGCATGAATGTGCTCGGAGCGTTTTGAAGTCCGAAAGGCATGTAGGCCCATTCATAAAGGCCTAATTATGTTGCAAAAGCAGTAATGTGCATGGATTGTTCCTCCATTGGGATTTGCAAATATCCCTTTGTGAGGTCTATTTCAGAGAAAATTTTTGATTTTGCCATGCCATCAATGAGATCATCTACATTGGGCATGGGTTCAGCATCTAACAAGGTCAATGCGTTGATCTTCCTATAGTTCACGCATATCCTTAAGGTGTTATCTTTCTTTTTCACTATTACTAAAGGTGAACAATAATTTGAAGTGGATTTTCTTATTATCCCACACTGATCCAGTTCAGATATTTCAGTAGTTACTTTGTCTAAATAATGCATTGGGATTGGATATGGTTTTACCTTCACAGGTATGTCTGATAACAATGTGATTTTATCAGACAATGGATTTGTCTAAATAATGCATTGGGATTGGATATGGTTTTACCTTCACAGGTATGTCTGATAACAATGTGATTTTATTTCCGCACAAAGATATACACAAAGTCACGTGGAACTCGCCTGATAACATCACAAAAAATCAGATAGACCATTTTTGCATTAATGCCAAATTCCGTTCATCAGTACAAGACGTTAGAGCCTACAGAGGTGCAGATGCTGGCAGTGATCACAATCTCTGCATTGCCAAACTAAAAATAAAGCTCAAGACTCTGCACAGATCACCCAGAATTAAGAAAATAAACTCACAGTCTCTACTGACTAAAGAACACCAACTCGCATTCAATTCAGAGGTACGAAGCAGCTATGCTAACAAAGAAAGTGTATCGAGCAATGCGAATATTAAAAACAACATTGAAGAAAATTGGAATTTCCTAAAAAACACCTTGCTAAATGCTGCAACAAACACAGTCGGCTACGTACAAAGACAGAAGAAGAAGTGGCTAAGCGATAACACCTGGACGAAGATACAAGAAAGAAAACAAGCAAAACTAACACTTCTTTCTGCAAAAGACACATCTACATATGATACCCATAAGCAAAAATACTCTATGTTGGATAAAGAGGTGAAATCAAACGCACGAAAAGACAAACAGAACTTTCATTCACAGCCTGGCCTCCGAAGCCGAAGCAGCTGCCAGAACTGGAAACAACAGAGCCGTATTCCATATCATGAAGCAACTATGCAATCACTCACCTACACCAAATATACCCATCAAAGACAAACAAGGCAATCAATTGTTATCCGATGACCTTCAAAAGCAACGATGGGCAGAACATTTCAAAGAAATATTAAATAGACCGCAGCCTGACACTGTTCCGAACCTGGATGGAGAAATTACTATGCCCCCACTAGATGCCTCCTGCGAGTCATTCACCATGGAAGAGATTAAAGCAGCCATCAAAAAATTGAAGAACAACAAAGCTGTTGGTGAAGATGAAATCTCAGGAGAAATGCTCAAAGCAGCAGATGAGAACACCTTACAACGTTTGTTACAGCTGATCAATGAAATCTGGCAAAGCGAATCCCCACCACAACAGTGGATAGATGGTGTAATTTTCAAACTGCCTAAAAAGGGCGATATGTCTGATTGCAATAATTGGCGTGGTATCACTCTATTGTCAGTACCAGGAAAACTTTTTTGTAGCATGTTACTTGAGAGATTGAAAAAGGCGATAGATGAAAGGCTCAGAGAAGAACAAGCAGGCTTCAGACCAAAACGGTCATGCATAGACCACATTTTCACCCTCAGAATAATCATTGAAGACTCCGTAGAATTCCAGTCGAAATTAATCACCAACTTTGTCGACTTTCAAAAAGCCTTCGACAGTATCCACCGTCCTTCACTTTGGAATCTACTTAACATCTATGGTTTTCCTACCAAATATACCAACGTCATAAAATCTTTCTACAAAGAAACACGTTGCTGCGTAAGAACAGAAACAGGCAACTCTGACTGGTTCTCAGTCGAAACAGGAGTGAAACAGGGTTGTGTCTTATCACCGATGCTTTTTGGAATAGCTATCGACTGGGTCATGCGCAAATGCACAAACAACACAAATATGGGTATCCATTGGGTTGACAAAATTCTAGAAGACCTGGACTTTGCCGACGACATAGTGCTTTTGAGTTCAACACACCCGGATGCCCAAGAGAAAATAAACCACCTCCAAAATGTTTCAGGGCAAATTGGTCTCCAAATTAACACCACAAAAACAAAGACTATTGATCTTACCAACAGTTCAGATGACACCAAATTGAACAGCTACGTTCTTGAAAAAGTCAACAGCTTTACATACCTAGGAAGCAAAATGACATCTACAGGGGACTCAACACCAGAAATATCATCTAGAATCGCACTGGCATCTAGTGCCTTCAATAAACTGTCAAACATCTGGAAGTCAAAGACACTCAGCAAACACACAAAACTTAAAATCTTCAACTCTTGTGTGATTCCAGTGTTAACGTATGGATGTGAAAGTTGGAAATCAACGGTAGCTTTAGATAAAAAATTAGACAATTTTGAGAACAAATGTCTTAGAAGACTTCTAAACATCCACTGGACAGACTTCAGAACCAATTCGCAAATAAGACAAGAGACTAAGCAAGATACAGTATCCAATTTCATAAGAAGACGCCGTTGGAACTACATCGGCCATGTACTCAGAATGGACAAGTCAAGACTCCCCTATCAAGCCCTCATATGGTCACCAGTAGGGAAAAGAAAACGAGGAAGACCAAGAGAGACCCTGCGTAGAACCATCATTAGAGAAGGCTCATTCAATGGCCAAGTAAATATCCAAGATCTACAACAGGTAGCAGCGAACCGCCAGGCATGGAGAGACAGGACTTCTGCCCTATGCGCCGCCTTAGGCTCAAGAGGAAAGACTAACTAACTAACTAACTAATGTGATTTTATGTTGTATCTGAGTTGTTCTCCCAGGCTTATCTGAAAATATGTCACTGAATTTCTGTAAAGAATTTTTCAGTTGATTGTGTCTTGTTTGGCTAAGTTTCTATTAACTTGGACACTTTTCCAACTGCTGGTATCTTTGGCTGTCGGTGTTTGGTATTTGTTCTGTAATGGCGTCATGTTGTTGTTCATTTATTACCCAGCAGGCTGCTGCAACTCTGGGTTGTATTGTTTTTACTGTTGTTGGATTGTCCTTGTTTCTGTCAATGTATGGCTTGAGCATATTTATATGAAAGATCTTTTTCCTTCCGTTAACATTAATTTGGTAGTCTACGTCACTAATCTTTTTGGTGATTTTAAAGGGACCCTGCCATGATATAATTAGACAATCTCTGGGGTCTGGTAACAGTAGCCATACTTCCTCTTCTTCTTTCAAGACGATTGTCTTGAAACTCCTGCTTCACTTCTAGGGCTCGTCGAGCAAGTAGCTGACAATTTCCATGAGACACACAAACACGCAGCAACTGTAGTAGAAGGAACTCAACATCCTAGAATTGCACAGTGTCTTTATTCTGGACATTTTTATCTCCAAACGTACACCAAATGACATTGGCTTACATAGAAGGGTGGATGTATCCAACAATAAACATCATCATCATTATCATTCATCATCACTCATCATCATCATCATCATCATCATTCATCACCATCATCACCATCATCATCATCATCATTCATCATCATCATCATCATCATCATCATCATCATCATCATCATCATCATCATCATCATCATTGTCTTCATCACTGACATCATCATCATCATCATCATTGTCTTCATCACTGACATCATCATCATCATATCTTAATTTATGTTATCATCATTATTAATATTATCAATTGTCTTCATCAATGTCTCATCATTGTCTTCATCACTGACATCATCATCATCATCATCATCATCATCATTGTCTTCATCACTGACATCATCATCATCATCATCATCATCATCATTGCCATCATTATGATCATCATTGTTTTCATCACTGTCATCATCACTGTCATCATCATCATGTTCAGGTTCTGTAAACATGGGTGATCATCATAAACAGTCTTGCAGCATCTGTAGAACTCATGTCGGCTCCCTGTGTTTCACTGCTAAACTTCATGTTCGTTCCCTGTATTTCACTGCTAAACTTCATGTCGGTTCCCTGTGTTTCACTGCTAACTTCATGTCAGCTCCCTGTGTTTCACTGCTAAACTTCATGTCAGCTCCCTGTGTTTCACTGTTAAACTTCATGTTGGTTCCCTGTGTTTCACTGCTAAACTTTACGTCAGCTCCCTGTGCTTCACTCCTAACTTCATGTCGGTTCCCTGTGTTTCACTGCTAAACTTCATGTCAGCTCCCTGTGTTTCACTGCTAAACTTCATGTCAGCTCCCTGTGTTTCACTGTTAAACTTCATGTTGGTTCCCTGTGTTTCACTGCTAAACTTTACGTCAGCTCCCTGTGCTTCACTCCTAACTTCATGTCGGTTCCCCTGTATTTCACTGCTTAAACTTCATGTCAGCTCCCTGTTTTTTAACTACTAAACTTCATGTTGGTTCCCTGTATTTCACTACTAAACTTCATGTCATTTCCCTGTATTTCACTACTAAACTTCATGTTGGTTCCCTGTGTGTCACTACTAAACTTCATGTCGGCTCCATGTGTTTCAACTGCTAAACTTTATGTCAGCTCCCTGTGTTTCACTCCTAACTTCATGTCGGTTCCCTGTATTTCACTGCTAAACTTCATGTCAGCTCCCTGTTTTTTAACTACTAAACTTCATGTTGGTTCCCTGTATTTCACTACTAAACTTCATGTCATTTTCCCTGTATTTCACTACTAAACTTCATGTTGGTTCCCTGTGTGTCACTACTAAACTTCATGTCGGCTCCATGTGTGTTTTACTAAACTTTATGTTGGTTCCCTGTGTTTTACTATTAAACTTCATGTCAGTTCTGTGTGTTTCACTGCTAAACTTCATCTCAGTTCCCTGTGTTTCACTACTAAACTTCATCTCGGTTCCCTGTGCTCCACTTCTAAACTTCATGTTGGTTCCCTGTGTGTCACTACTAAACTTCATGTCGGCTCCATGTGTGTTTTACTACTAAACTTTATGTTGGTTCCCTGTGTTTTACTATTAAACTTCATGTCGGTTCTGTGTGATTCACTACTAAACTTCATCTAAGTTCCTGTGTTTCACTACTAAACTTCATCTTGGTTCCCTGTGTGTTTCACTACTAAACTTTATCTCGGTTCCCTGTGTGTTTCACTACTAAACTCCATCTCAGTTCCCTGTTTGTTTCACTACTAAACTTCATCTTGGTTCCCTGTATTTCACTACTAAACTTCATCTCGGTTCCCTGTGTTTCACTGCTAAGACAGTCAACCAATTGTCCAGGTGTTTACTTTTTTCTCATCCATTCATCCTTGCAGGCTTGCCTTTTGTCACTGTGTCTTCAAGTGAGTCTTTCCTGTCCACGTCTAATTCCTTTAATCACTTGTCTCTTGTTTTCTCCCCGTCTGTTGTGTTTTTACGGTCACCAGAAAGCCACATCTTCTGCCATCAGATGCTTCTCATCTGTGGTCTGTTTATTGTGTAAGGGCACAGGCTGATGAAGCTGGCAGAAAGCCACATCTTCTGCCATCAGATGCTTCTCAGCTGGTCTGTTTATTGTGTAAGGGCACAGGCTGATGAAGCTGGCCAGCTCTTGCCCTGCCACTGTGATTGACCAAGTTGTGTTGTGTGTTTCCTGATGCGCTTGTCACCCGTCTGAGACCCAGTCACAGTCTGGTTTAGGTTTGCTCCTAGTCAAACAGGTAACAGCTTGTTGCCTGAGTCAGATAGGGGAGCTGCCGTGACCTGGTGTGTGTGACATCCTGCACATTTCACACCTGCACATTTCACACCTGCACATTACTGTCTGCCAGAGGTTGGCCCTGACCTGGACATACATGTTGAAACAGAACATTCCAAGTGTTGTCTTTAGGATCAGGTGTTCACAAGTACAACTGTCAGGTGTTCACGAGTACAACTGTCAGATGTTCACAATTACAACTGTCAGGTGTTCACCAGTACAGCTGCCAGGTGTTCATGAGTACAACTGTCAGATGTTCACGAGTACAACTGTCAGATGTTCATGAGTACAGCTCTAAGGTGTTCACAAGTACAGTTTTCAGGTGTTCATGAGTACAATGTCGGGTGTTTATGAGTACAACTATCGGGTATTCATAAGTACATCTGTCAGGTGTTCATGAGTACAGCTCTAAGGTGTTCATGAGTACAGTTGTCAGGTGTTCATAAGTACAGCAGTCAGGTGTTCATAAGTACAATTGTCAGGTGTTCATGAGTACATCTGATGAGATGACTTGCTACCCCTTCCCTGTTATAAAGTCAACAGCTACTGAGACTGTGATGTTTAGTCTTCAACTGGTGGCAACAGATCTGCACCATGTACACCACACTTCACACTGAGACTGTGATGTTTAGTCTTCAACTAGTGGCAACAGATCTGCACCATGTACACCACACTTCACACTGAGAGATGAGATGTCCTGCAGTGGGCGTGATGTCCACGCAGGTCACATCACAACTGAACATTTGTCATGCTGGTCTCAGTTCACCAGTGGTTCACATTCTTGCTGAACTGGTTCCCAGATATGTTTCACATGCTCCCTGTCTAGGACACATGGATTCTTGCAGAACATGTCACACACATCATTTTACTGACATCATTTTTCAGACATCATTTTACAGGCATCATTTTACAGACATGCCAACTGATCAAGGACATGTCACAGACATAATTTTACAGACATGCCAACAGATCAAGAACATGTCACAGACATCAGTTTACAGACATACCAGATGATCAGGGACATGTCACAGACATCAGTTTACAGACATACCAGATTATCAGGGAAATGTCACAGACATCATTTTACAGACATACCAGCTGATCAGGGACATGTCACAGACATCATTTTACAGACATACCAGCTGATCAGGGACATGTCACAGACATCATTTTACAGACATACCAGCTGATCAGGGACATGTCACATACATCATTTTACAGACATAACAGATGATCAGGGACATGTCACAGACATCATTTTACAGACATACCAGTTGATCAGGGACATGTCACAGACATCATTTTACAGACATACCAGTTGATCAGGGACATGTCACAGACATCATTTTTACAGACATAACAGATGATCAGGGACATGTCATTACAGACATCATTTTACAGACATACCAGATGATCAGGGACATGTCACAGACATCATTTTACAGATATACCAGATGATCAGGGACATGTCACAGACATCATTTTACAGACATAACAGATGATCAGGGACATGTCACAGACATCATTTTACAGACATACCAGATGATCAGGGACATGTCACAGACATCATTTTACAGACATAACAGATGATCAGGGACATGTCACAGACATCATTTTTACAGACATAATTTTACATACATCATTTTTACAGACATGCCAACTGATCAGGGACATTTCACGGACATTTTACAGACATACCATGTATGTATTAATGAGGGAGGCTTCAAATGAAAACCTTAAATGTTTTTTGTGTTGTTTGGTGAATATATTCTGAAAAGTAAAGAACAAATGTATAATGTTTCTGTATGGTTACCACTGCATTCAATGCAAGTCCTCCAGCGCCGATAAAGTAGTGTAATATAGACACGTGATAAAGACATCTGATGTAGACATGCATATAGACATGTGATGTAGACATGCAATATAGACATGTGATTCAGACATGTAATATAGACATCTGATGTAGACATGTGTTGTAGACATGGAATATAGACATGTGATTCAGACATGTAATATAGACATCTGATATAGACATGTTATGTAGACATGCAGTATAGACACGTGATGTAGACATGCAATATAGACATGTGATTCAGACATGTGATGTAGACATGTGTTGTATACATGCAATATAGACATGTGATTCAGACATGTAATATAGACATCTGATGTAGACATGCAGTATAGACACGTGATGTAGACATGCAATATAGACATGTGATTCAGACATGTAATATAGACATCTGATATAGACATGTGATTCAGACATGTAATATAGACATCTGATGTAGACATCTGATGTAGACATGTGATTCAGACATGTAATATAGACATGTGATATAGACACGTGATATAGACATGTGATGTAGACATGCAGTATAGACATGTGATGAGCTGACTGTGTTGATGTTATGATGCAGGGTCTCTTCCAGCCAAACCTGGTCTTCTTCATGCTGCATCTGCTGCACATCTTGTTCCTGGACTTGGCAGGCTGGGCGGTCATGTATAACTTTGGTGCCAGCTGGAATGCCATATTTAATATCACTGACGTTGGTCACAACCGCAGAGGTCAGATTTCTGTGTTTGTTTCAGTGTAAAATCTCACTGATGTTGGTCACAACCGTGGAGGTCAGATTTCTGTGTTTGTTTCAGTGTATAATCTCACTGATGTTGGTCACAACCGCAGAGGTCAGATTTCTGTGTTTGTTTCAGTGTATAATCTCACTGATGTTGGTCACAACCGCAGAGGTCAGATTTCTGTGTTTGTTTCAGTGTATAATCTCACTGATGTTGGTCTCAACTGCAGAGGTCAGATTTCTGTGTTTGTGTCAGTGTATAACCTCACTGATGTTGCTCTTATCACTGATGTTGGGCTTATAGAAGAGATTTGATGCATTGTGGAGAAAGCCACATAAGAGTCCAGAGCACTGATTATTAAATTTCTTTCACCTAGAAGTATCTCCAGGATTGGCCCCTGGAATGTTAAAACAGTGTATGAATTAGGTAAGCAAGCAGCAGAAATGAAATATTATAATATTAGCATCATGGGATTGTGTGAAATAAGGTGGAAGGGAACAGGTAAACAGCATCTAAGCACTGATGAAACAGTGTAGTACTCAGGCCATAACGTGGAAAATGCCCCCCCCCCCCCCCATAAAATAAAAACATGGATATGATCCTGTGCTATGCACCAACATATGATAACAAGGATTGAGTTCATGAGGAATTTGACATGGAACTTTAAAACATAATGAGCATTCTAAGAACAAGCAATATCACAATTTTCATGGGGGATCTAAATGCCAAAAATAGGGTTGGATAACGCTGGTTACAAAGAGGTCATGGGGAAACATGGACTAGGGGTAATGAATGAACATAGAGAATTGCGCAGTGGAATCAGTGTGTCATGCGAGAGTGGTTTTCCTGGCAAAAGTGAATCGGTGTGTCATGTGGGAATGGTTTTCCTGGCAAAAGTGAACCAGTGTGTCATGCAGGAATGTTTTTCCTGGCAAAAGAATCCATAAAGTCACATTGGCATCACTGGACTACTAGACAGACAAGCAAATTGATAATATACTAATACATGCCTCATCTCCCCGTCATATCACACCAGGTGGTAGGGTTTATCTAATGTAAATGTGTCATCTTCCCTCCATATCACACCAGGGTGGTAGGGTTTATCTAATGTATCTGTGTCATCTCCTTGCCACATCACCAGGTGGTAGGGTTTATCTAATGTAAATGTGTCATCTCTCCTCCACATCACACTAGGGTGGTAGGGTTTATCTAATGTATCTGTGTCATCTCCCCGCCACATCACACCAGGGTGGTAGGGTTTAACTAATGTGCATGTGTCAATCTCTCCGCCACATCACACTGGGGTGGTTGGGTTTAACTAATGTACATGTGTCATCTCTCCGCCACACCACACTGGGGTGGTTGGGTTAACTAATGTACATGTGTCATCTCTCCGCCACACCACACCAGGGTGGTAGGGTTTAACTAATGTATATATTGTACATCTTCAGGCCCAAGTGAGCTGGCTGCAGCATGATTTTGGGCACCTGTCTGTGTTTAGGAAACACCCCAAGCTGGATCACCTGCTGCACTTCTTGACCATGGGGGTTATTAAGGTAACATGATGTGGGATCAGTAGCACTTCTCTCGTGTTGTACTCTCTGTGTCAATGTTGTACTCTCTGTGTCAATGTTGTTCTCTCTGTGTCCATGTTGTACTCTCTGTGTCCATGTTGTACTCTCTGTGTCCATGTTGTTCTCTCTGTGTCCATGTTGTACTCTCTATGTCCATGTTGTTCTCTCTGTTGTCAATGTTGTACTCTCTGTGTCAATGTTGTACTCTCTGTGTCCATGTTGTTCTCACCCAATTTGTGCTACACTTGTCTGTATTAGCGTTGTACTCATGTACTATTGGCTTTGAGCTCTCCTACAGTGAGATGTGATTTCTGTGGGCCTGAACTGTCCTGTAGTGAATCTGTGCTCTTCTCTCACTGACTGAGACATTGTCATATCTTGTTTGTGATTGCTGCCAACTCTCACTAATTGAGACATTGTCATATCTTGCATGTGGTTGCTACCAACTCTCACTGACTGAGACATTGTCATATCTTGCATGTGGTTGCTCCAACTCTCACTGACTGAGACATTGTCATATCTTGCATGTGGTTGCTACCAACTCTCACTGACTGAGACATTGTCATATCTTGCATGTGGTTGCTACCAACTCTCACTGACTGAGACATTGTCATATCTTGCATGTGGTTGCTACCAACTCTCACTGACTGAGACATTGTCATATCTTGCATGTGTTGCTCCAACTCTCACTGACTGAGACATTGTCATATCTTGCATGTGTTTGCTACCAACTCTCACTAATTGAGACATTGTCATATCTTGCATGTGGTTGCTACCAACTCTCACTGACTGAGACATTGTCATATCTTGCATGTGGTTGCTCCAACTCTCACTGACTGAGACATTGTCATATCTTGCATGTGGTTGCTCCAACTCTCACTAATTGAGACATTGTCATATCTTGCATGTGTTTGCTACCAACTCTCACTAATTGAGACATTGTCATATCTTGCATGTGGTTGCTCCAACTCTCACTGACTGAGACATTGTCATATCTTGCATGTGGTTGCTCCAACTCTCACTAATTGAGACATTGTCATATCTTGCATGTGTTTGCTACCAACTCTCACTAATTGAGACATTGTCATATCTTGCATGTGGTTGCTCCAACTCTCACTGACTGAGACATTGTCATATCTTGCATGTGGTTGCTCCAACTCTCACTGACTGAGACATTGTCATATCTTGCATGTGGTTGCTACCAACTCTCACTAATTGAGACATTGTCATATCTTGCATGTGGTTTGCTCCAACTCTCACTGACTGAGACATTGTCATATCTTGCATGTGGTTGCTACCAACTCTCACTGACTGAGACATTGTCATATCTTGCATGTGGTTGCTACCAACTCTCACTAATTGAGACATTGTCATATCTTGCATGTGGTTGCTACCAACTCTCACTGACTGAGACATTGTCATATCTTGCATGTGGTTGCTCCAACTCTCACTGACTGAGACATTGTCATATCTTGCATGTGGTTGCTCCAACTCTCACTGACTGAGACATTGTCATATCTTGCATGTGGTTGCTACCAACTCTCACTAATTGAGACATTGTCATATCTGCATGTGGTTGCTCCAACTCTCACTGACTGAGACATTGTCATATCTTGCATGTGGTTGCTCCAACTCTCACTGACTGAGACATTGTCATATCTTGCATGTGGTTTGCTACCAACTCTCACTGACTGAGACATTGTCATATCTTGCATGTGGTTGCTCCAACTCTCACTAATTGAGAAATTGTCATCTCTACCAACTCTCACTGAGGAGATGGTCTGTCATCTCACTGGGAGATGGTTTCTATGCTGACTGTATGACCTCAGCTGTGCTGACTGTATGACCTCAGCTGTGCTGACTGTATGACCTCAGCTGTGCTGACTGTATGACCTCAGCTGTGCTGACTGTATGGCCTCAGCTGTGCTTACTGTATGACCTCAGCTGTGTTCACTAGTCATAGTGTCGACGTCTGCACGTCTGCTGGTCACACATGACAAGTGTACACACACATCCTCTCACTACCTGTGCAACATTGTCTCCTGGAGAAAGTCACATCCTCTCACTACCTGTGCAACATTGTCTCCTGGAGAAAGTCACATCCTCTCACTACCTGTGCAACATTGTCTCCTGGAGAAAGTCACATCCTCTCACTACCTGTGCAACATTGTCTCCTGGAGAAAGTCACATCCTCTCACTACCTGTCCAACATTGTCTCCTGGAGAAAGTCACATCCTCTCACTACCTGTGCAACATTGTCTCCTGGAGAAAGGTCACATCCTCTCACTACCTGTGCAACATTGTCTCCTGGAGAAAGTCACATCCTCTCACTACCTGTCCAACATTGTCTCCTGGAGAAAGTCACATCCTCTCACTACCTGTGCAACATTGTCTCCTGGAGAAAGTCACATCCTCTCACTACCTGTCCAACATTGTCTCCTGGAGAAAGTCACATCCTCTCACTACCTGTGCAACATTGTCTCCTGGAGAAAGTCACATCCTCTCACTACCTGTCCAACAGTGTCTCACCTTAGTCATGACCTCATTCTGTCAGTCAATCAATCAATCTGATACAGCCTGAGATATGTTAGAGTTGACTTGGTGCTATCTGACGTGTGTTTGCATGCCATCCTGAACTCTGCTATCTGCAATCTGACTGTGAGAACCATTGTTGTTCAGGGCCAGTTTTGTTCAGTTCATAGATAACACTTATGGAGAGAGCTGTTTAGACATGATAGCAAGATATGTCAGTTGTTTGGCATTGACAGAAGTTATGTCATTGATGGGCTATCATACTTTCATTATTATACATTGTGGAGTGGGTGGGTGGATCCATTTGCTGGATGAGAAGAGTAGGTTGGTAGTTGTTGGAACCCGGTGCATCAAGTTGTTCACCCGCGTACAACCTCAAGATTGTCTCTCCATCCCGGCAGTTGGCAAGCAACAATCGTATTTTGAACATGCTGTTGAGCTCTACACGAGCTGAGTGCAAGACTTGGGTACCGATTGTCAACCATCAGCGTGGGTAATTGGTGTGATTCTCTTGCAATCTATCGACATGTAAAGACTCATTGTCTACCATCAGC
The DNA here is from genome assembly GCA_014155875.1 of Cepaea nemoralis. Taxonomy (NCBI): domain Eukaryota; kingdom Metazoa; phylum Mollusca; class Gastropoda; order Stylommatophora; family Helicidae; genus Cepaea; species Cepaea nemoralis. The sequence goes on from JACEFZ010019323.1 coordinate 283,704, forward strand.
GTGATCGATAACATCAGATACTGATGTGACAGATATCAATATTGTGTCTAGATGTGTCCAGATAACATGAAATAATGATGTGACAGATGTTAATTTGAATAACGAAGACACCATAAATTGTACAGTTTATTGCCTCGCATATTTCGCTACATCTCGAGATGCAGCGAAATATGCCAGGCAATAAATCGTACAATTTATGGTTTGTGTCTTTGTTATTCAAATTCACTACGGGAAAACAGAGGTTAGTGTTGTCTAGATATGTCCAGATAATGATGTGTCTAGATATTGATGTGACAGATGTCAATATTGTGCTTACATAACCCCAGATATTGATGTGACATATGTCAGTTTTATGTCCAGATAACCCCAGATAATGATGTGACAGATGTCAATGTTGTGTCTATATAACCAGATAATGATGTGGCAGATGTCAATGTTTATGTCTAGATAACCCCAGACAATGATGTGACAGATGTCAGTGTTGTGTCTAGAAGTGTCCAGATAACCCCAGACAATGATGTGACAGATGTCAGTGTTGTGTCTAGAAGTGTCCAGATAACCCCAGACAAAGATGTGACAGATGTGAGTGTTGTGTCTAGAAGTGTCCAGATAACCCCAGATAATGATGTGACAGATGTCAGTGTTGTGTCTAGAAGTGTCCAGATAACCCCAGACAATGATGTGACAGATGTCAGTGTTGTGTCTAGAAGTGTCCAGATAACCCCAGACAATGATGTGACAGATGTCAGTGTTGTGTCTAGAAGTGTCCAGATAACCCCAGACAATGTGACAGATGTCAGTGTTGTGTCTAGAGGTGTCCCGATAACCCCAGACAATGATGTGACAGATGTCAGTGTTGTGTCTAGAAGTGTCCAGATAACCCCAGACAATGATGTGACAGATGTCAGTGTTGTGACTAGAAGTGTCCAGATAACCACAGATAGTGATGTGACAGATGTTCAATGTTGTGTTAAGTTAGGCCCAGCTTGATGTTTCAGATATATTCCTTCCTCTGTTCACAGTTTGGATCTCCGCTAACCTGGTAGTCACAGTTTGTGTCCATGTCCGTGCTCAATGTTTTGCAGTTTATTTGTTTCTGGGTTGTTTTGTAATTTTGTTTTTAACCATTTCTTTGTACATTTTGTGTGTATGTTTTTTCTCCCTGCTATATGCTTCTTTTATTTTAATTCAAACACCAGCATAACCTCATTGGAACATACTGTCACACAACATAATGTTGCAGCACAACACATAATGTTGCACCAATAACTCACTCAAACACCAACATAACCTCACTGGAACATACTGTCACACAACATAATGTTGCAGCACAACACATAATGTTGCACCAATAACTTCACTCAAACACCAACATAACCTCACTGGAACATACTGTCACACAACATAATGTTGCAGCACAACACATAATGTTGCACCAATAACTTCACTCAAACACCAACATAACCTCACTGGAAACCTACTGTCACACAACATAATGTTGCAGCACAACACATAATGTTGCACCAATAACTTCACTCAAACACCAACATAACCTCACTGGAACATACTGTCACACAACATAATGTTGCAGCACAACACATAATGTTGCACCAATAACTTCACTCAAACACCAACATAACCTCACTGGAAACATACTGTCACACAACATAATGTTGCAGCACAATACATAATGTTGCACCAATAACCTTCACTCAAACACCAACATAACCTCACTGGAACATACTGTCACACAACATAATGTTGCAGCACAACACATAGTGTTGCTCCAATAACTTCACTCAAACACCAACATAACCTCACTGGAACATACTGTCACACAACATAATGTTTCAGCACAATACATAATGTTGCACCAATAACTTCACTCAAACACCAACATAACCTCACTGGAACATACTGTCACACAACATAATGTGCAGCACAACAACATAGTGTTTGCACCAATAACTTCACTCAAACACCAACATAACCTCAACTGGAACATACTGTCACACAACATAATGTTGCAGCTCAACACATAATGTTGCACCAATAACTTCACTCAAACACCAACATAACCTCACTGGAACATACTGTCACACAACATAATGTTGCAGCACAACACATAGTGTTGCTCCAATAACTTCACTCAAACACCAACATAACCTCACTGGAACATACTGTCACACAACATAATGTTGCAGCACAATACATAATGTTGCACCAATAACTTCACTCAACACCAACATAACCTCACTGGAACATACTGTCACACAACATAATGTTGCAGCACAACACATAATGTTGCACTAATAACTTCACTCAAACACCAACATAACCTCACTGGAACATACTGTCACACAACATAATGTTGCAGCACAACACATAATGTTGCACCAGTAACTTCACTCAAACCCAACATAACCTCACTGGAACATACTGTCACAACACATAATGTTGCCATAACTTCATGTGAACAACAAAATAGTTACAATCTCTACTAATATTCTACACACTTGTGACAGTGAATGAATATTCACCAGTGGTAGACTGGCTACAACACACTGACTACAACCTACAACCTACAACTACTGATCACACTGACAACAACCACACCAGAGTTCTATCTGTTCCATAAAACATGTATGTTCAAATACAGACTAGCACATAGACTGTTGGTTGGCCCTTGCCGTGGCTGCACTTGATGTTTAGTGCTGACATTGTGAATGAATGCCCATGATTGTTCTCACACAAGTGATGATGCATTTAGTGTTTGTCCAACTACAGAGCCAGTTGTCAATCCTGGTTGATCACACTTAGCACAACATTCACATAGTTCAGACTTTACGTCAGTGCTAGAAAACACCTATGTATAATTCAGCAGCCATTCCAATTTTGTCAGAAGCCAGCATATTTATTTTGCAAATACAGGCTAAGAAAACTTGGTGACTGGCCACCTGGATGTGCCTACTCCTGCTTCACGCAATATAGTCTGATGACCTTTCAACCTCACCCCAACTAAGGATTATTGTTAAGTTATGCAACATGAGAAGACCAGAGGGCGGGTCAGTTGGTAAAGAGCTGACCTCGTTAGACCTGTCGGCTTCTAACAGGAGCTACCATACAAACTCCCAAGAGCTGGGAAACATGCACAGGTACCCCTACCTTTTGCTGGCTTCATGGCGATGGTGTTACGCACACAATTCGTAATCCCACATGCCCGTGTTCGAAACACAGCTGCGGGCGATTTGGCCACAGACCAACCGTATGCTGGTTTTTTAAAATGACATGGTATGGGCGCCAGTCGTTCAGAAAGCAGTGGCAAACTACTGAACATAAAACTTGCCTAGGAATCACAAACAGCCAGAAAATGCTGGGGTTGATTGCTATGTCCTGTAAAGGATATGCAACAACTTTAAAAAAATTATAACTTTACCTATAACCAAGTGTATAACAATCACAGATCCACTAGAAGACCAGCTAGGCATCTTGTGGCAGCTGTTGAGTACTGAATGGATTGTCTGTGGGTGTTCTCTAGCATATGATTGTCAGAGCTGTCTCCCAGTCTATGGGTGTTCTCTAGCATATGATTGTCAGAGCTATCTCCACTGTGGTGGGTGTTCTCTAGCATATGATTGTCAGAGCTGTCTCCCACTCTATGGGTGTTCTCTAGTATATGATTGTCAGAGCTGTCTCCCACTCTATGGGTGTTCTCTAGCATGTGATTGTCAGAGCTGTCTCCCACTCTATGGGTGTTCTCTAGCATATGATTGTCAGAGCTGTCTCCCAGTCTATGGGTGTTCCTCTAGCATATGATTGTCAGAACTATCTCCCACTCTATGGGTGTTCTCTAGCATGTGATTGTCAGAACTATCTCCCACTGTGGTGGGTGTTCTCTAGCATATGATTGTCAGAGCTGTCTCCTCACTCTATGGGTGTTCTCTAGCATATGATTGTCAGAGCTGTCTCCCAGTCTATGGGTGTTCTCTAGCATATGATTGTCAGAGCTGTCTCCCACTCTATGGGTGTTCTCTAGCATATGATTGTTAGAACTATCTCCCACTGTGGTGGGTGTTCTCTAGCATATGATTGTCAGAACTATCTCCCACTCTATGGTTGTTCTCTAGCATGTGATTGTCAGAACTATCTCCCACTCTATGGGTGTTCTCTAGCATGTGATTGTCAGAACTATCTCCCACTGTGGTGGGTGTTCTCTAGCCTATGATTGTTAGAGCTATCTCCCACTCTATGGGTGTTCTCTAGCATATGATTGTTTAGAACTATCTCCCACTGTGGTGGGTGTTCTCTAGCATGTGATTGTTAGAACTATCTCCCACTGTGGGTGGGTGTTCTCTAGCATATGATTGTTTGAGCTATCTCCCTACTCTATGGGTGTTCTCTAGCATATGATTGTTGGAGCTATCTCCCACTGTGGTGGGTGTTCTCTAGCCTATGATTGTCAGAACTATCTCCCACTGTGGTGGGTGTTCTCTAGCATGTGATTGTTAGAACTATCTCCCACTGTGGCTGGGTGTTCTCTAGCATATGATTGTTTAGAACTATCTCCCACTGTGGTGGGTGTTCTCTAGCATGTGATTGTCAGAGCTATCTCCACTGTGGTGGGTGTTCTCTAGCATGTGATTGTCAGAGCTATCTCCCACTCTATGGGTGTTCTCTAGCATATGATTGTCAGAGCTATCTCCCACTGTGGTGGGTGTTCTCTAGCATGTGATTGTTAGAACTATCTCCCACTGTGGTGGGTGTTCTCTAGCATATGATTGTTAGAGCTATCTCCCACCTCTATGGGTGTTCTCTAGCATATGATTATCAGAACTATCTCCCACTGTGGTGGGTGTTCTCTAGCATATGATTGTCAGAACTATCTCCCACTCTATGGGTGTTCTCTAGCATGTGATTGTCAGAACTATCTCCCACTGTGGTGGGTGTTCTCTAGCATGTGATTGTCAGAGCTATCTCCCACTCTATGGGTGTTCTCTAGCATATGATTGTTAGAACTATCTCCCACTGTGGTGGGTGTTCTCTAGCATGTGATTGTTAGAACTATCTCCCACTGTGGTGGGTGTTCTCTAGCATGTGATTGTCAGAGCTATCTCCCACTCTATGGGTGTTCTCTAGCATATGATTGTTAGAGCTATCTCCCACTGTGGTGGGTGTTCTCTAGCATGTGATTGTTAGAACTATCTCCCACTGTGGTGGGTGTTCTCTAGCATGTGATTGTTAGAACTATCTCCCACTGTGGTGGGTGTTCTCTAGCATATGATTGTCAGAACTATCTCCCACTGTGGTGGGTGTTCTCTAGCATATGATTGTCAGAGCTATCTCCCACTGTGGTGGGTGTTCTTTAGCATGTGATTGTTAGAACTATCTCCCCACTCTATGGGTGTTCTCTAGCATATGATTGTCAGAACTATCCCCCACTCTATGGGTGTTCTCTAGTATATGATTGTCAGAACTATCTCCCACTGTGGTGGGTGTTCTCTAGCATGTGATTGTCAGAACTATCTCCTACTCTATGGGTGTTCTCTAGCATGTGATTGTCAGAGCTATCTCCCACTGTGGTGGGTGTTCTCTAGCATGTGATTGTCAGAACTATCTCCCACTCTATGGGTGTTCTCTAGCATATGATTGTTAGAACTATCTCCCAATGTGGTGGGTGTTCTCTAGCATGTGATTGTTAGAACTATCTCCCACTGTGGTGGGTGTTCTCTAGCATGTGATTGTCAGAGCTATCTCCCACTCTATGGGTGTTCTCTAGCATATGATTGTTAGAGCTATCTCCCACTGTGGTGGGTGTTCTCTAGCATGTGATTGTTAGAACTATCTCCCACTGTGGTGGGTGTTCTCTAGCATGTGATTGTTAGAACTATCTCCCACTGTGGTGGGTGTTCTCTAGCATATGATTGTCAGAACTATCTCCCACTGTGGTGGGTGTTCTCTAGCATATGATTGTCAGAGCTATCTCCCACTGTGGTGGGTGTTCTTTAGCATGTGATTGTTAGAACTATCTCCCACTCTATGGGTGTTCTCTAGCATATGATTGTCAGAACTATCCCCCACTCTATGGGTGTTCTCTAGTATATGATTGTCAGAACTATCTCCCACTGTGGTGGGTGTTCTCTAGCATGTGATTGTCAGAACTATCTCCCACTCTATGGGTGTTCTCTAGCATGTGATTGTCAGAGCTATCTCCCACTGTGGTGGGTGTTCTCTAGCATGTGATTGTCAGAGCTATCTCCCACTGTGGTGGGTGTTCTCTAGCATGTGATTGTCAGAGCTATCTCCCACTGTGGTGGGTGTTCTCTAGCATGTGATTGTCAGAGCTATCTCCCACTGTGGTGGGTGTTCTCTAGCATGTGATTGTCAGAGCTATCTCCCACTGTGGTGGGTGTTCTCTAGCATGTGATTGTCAGAGCTATCTCCCACTGTGGTGGGTGTTCTCTGGCATGTGATTGTCAGAGCTATCTCCCACTGTGGTGGGTGTTCTCTAGCATATGATTGTCAGAACTATCTCCCACTGTGGTGGGTGTTCTCTAGCATGTGATTGTCAGAACTATCTCCCACTGTGGTGGGTGTTCTCTAGCATATGATTGTCAGAACTATCTCCCACTGTGGTGGGTGTTCTCTAGCATGTGATTGTTAGAGCTATCTCCCACTGTGGTTGGTGTTCTCTGTGGGGGGGGGGGGGGGGTGAAGAGATGCTCAGAATGATGAATAGAGAACATGACAGGTAGAAGTAGAAGAGAGAGATGGAGGAGTGAGAGACAGAAGATATGACAGGTAGAAGTGAGAAAGAGGGGAGTGAGAGCAGTGGGGAGGATAAACAGAGGAAGTTACTGGCAGCATACGAGACCAGATGTTGTTAACAATGACCATAATGTCCTTGTCTGGTGTTTCAGGGAGCCTCCCCGTCCTGGTGGAACCACATGCATTACCAGCATCATGCCAAGCCTAATGTGGTATGTGGTCTGTATTATCTGTGTGCGTACACTACCTTGTACAACTGCAGTCTAACACTTTATTGTCTGTGTGCGTACACTACCTTGTACAACTGCAGTCTAACACTTTATTGTCTGTGTGCGTACATTACCTTGTACAACTGCAGTCTAACACTCCTTTATTGTCTGTGTGCGTACACCACCTTGTACAACTGCAGTCTAACACTTTATTGTCTGTGTGCGTACACCACCTTGTACAACTGCAGTCTAACACTTTATTGTCTGTGTGTGTACACCACCTTGTACAACTGCAGTCTAACAGTTCTTTATTGTCTGTGTGCATACACCACCTTGTACAACTGCAGTCTAACACTTTATTGTCTGTGTGCGTACCACCACCTTGTACAACTGCAGTCTAACACTTTATTGTCTGTGTGTGTACACCACCTTGTACAACTGCAGTCTAACAGTTCTTTATTGTCTGTGTGCATACACCACCTTGTACAACTGCAGTCTAACACTTCTTTGAGAGACTTTATCATCTGTGTGCGTACACCACCTTGTACAACTGCTGTCTAACACTTCTTTTAGAGACTTTATTGTCTGTGTGCGTACACTACCTTGTACAACTGCAGTCTAACAGTTCTTTGAGAGACTTTATTGTCTGTGTGCGTACACTACCTTGTACAACTACAGTCTAACACTTCTTTGAGAGACTTGATTGTCTGTGTGCACACACCACCTGGAACAACTGCAGTCTGACACTTCTTTGAGAGACTTTATTGTTTGTGTGCGTACACTACCTTGTACAACTGCAGTCTAACACTTTTTTACTGTCTGTGTGTATACACCACCTTGTACAACTACAGTTTAACACTTCTTTGAGAGACTTGATTGTCTGTGTGCGTACACCACCTTGTACAACTGCAGTCTAACACTTCTTTGAGAGCTATTGACTCATGGCTCTAGACCAGTGGTTCTCAACCGGTGGGGAATTCCCTCCCCAGTAGGGAATTTTAGGGTTTCCGTTTTTTTTTTGGGGAGGGGGGGGGGGGGGAATTAAGATTATTACAGGATCGAGTTAATATAAGAACCGATTACTTGATATTGTTTTTCCCTCCATACTTTACGGTTCTGTACTTCTCACCCTTCTGAAATTCGTTTCATAACGTAAGTAGACCTGCACATCATGTTTTATGTAGATGTCTAGACTTGTTCCAGTATGTGTTATTAAATTTAGCTTCCATGTTTACATATACTGTGCAGGGGTGGGGTTGGGGGGGGGGGATGTATAGGTAGGAAATACGAAAAGGGGGGGGGGGGTGGGGGAAATGACATTCTGAACGTATGGTGAAGGGGTGCATGGGCCAAAAAAAAAAGGTTGAGAACTACTGCTCTAGACCAATCACAAGACAGAATGTGAATTCTGACTAGGCTCTAGGTGAATCACAAGACAATGTGAGTGCTGGCTAGACTAGGCGAATCACAAGACAATGTGAGTGCTGGCTAGATTCTAGGTGAATCGCAAGACAATGTGAGTGCTGGCTAGACTAGGTGAATCACAAGACAATGTGAGTGTTGGTTAGATTCTAGGTGAATCGCAAGACAATGTGAGTGCTGGCTAGACTAGGTGAATCACAAGACAATGTGAGTGCTGGCTAGATTCTAGGTGAATCACAAGACAATGTGAGTGCTGGCTAGATTCTAGGTAAATCACAAGACAATGTGAGTGCTGGCTAGATTCTAGGTGAATCACAAGACAATGTGAGTGCTGGCTAGACTAGGTGAATCACAAGACAATGTGAGTGCTGGCTAGATTCTAGGTGAATCACAAGACAATGTGAGTGCTGGCTAGACTAGGTGAATCGCAAGACAATGTGAGTGCTGGCTAGATTCTAGGTGAATCACAAGACAATGTGAGTGCTGGCTAGACTAGGTGAATCACAAGACAATGTGAGTGCTGGCTAGATTCTAGGTGAATCACAAGACAATGTGAGTGCTGGCTAGATTCTAGGTGAATCACAAGACAATGTGAGTGCTGGCTAGACTAGGTGAATCACAAGACAATGTGAGTGCTGGCTAAGATTCTAGGTGAATCACAAGACAATGTGAGTGCTGGCTAGACTAGGTGAATCGCAAGACAATATGAGTGCTGGCTAGACTAGGTGAATCACAAGACAATGTGAGTGCTGGCTAGACTAGGTGAATCACAAGACAATGTGAGTGCTGGCTAGACTATATGAATCACAAGACAATGTGAGTGCTGGCTAGATTCTAGGTGAATCACAAGACAATGTGAGTGCTGGCTAGACTAGGTGAATCACAAGACCATGTGAGTGCTGGCTAGACTAGGTGAATCACAAGACAATGTGAGTGCTGGCTAGATTCTAGGTGAATCACAAGACAATGTGAGTGCTGGCTAGACTAGGTGAATCGCAAGACAATGTGAGTGCTGGCTAGACTAGGTGAATCACAAGACAATGTGAGTGCTGGCTAGATTCTAAGTGAATCACAAGACAATGTGAGTGCTGGCTAGATTCTAGGTGAATCACAAGACAATGTGAGTGCTGGCTAGACTAGGTGAATCACAAGACAATGTGAGTGCTGGCTAGACTAGGTGAATCACAAGACAATGTGAGTGCTGGCTAGATTCTAGGTGAATCACAAGACAATGTGAGTGCTGGCTAGACTAGGTGAATCGCAAGACAATGTGAGTGCTGGCTAGACTAGGTGAATCACAAGACAATGTGAGTGCTGGCTAGACTAGGTGAATCACAAGACAGTGTGAGTGCTGGCTAGACTAGGTGAATCACAAGACAATGTGAGTGCTGGCTAGATTCTAGGTGAATCACAGACAATGTGAGTGCTGGCTAGATTCTAGGTGAATCGCAAGACAATGTGAGTGCTGGCTAGATTCTAGGTGAATCACAAGACAATGTGAGTGCTGGCTAGACTAGGTGAATCACAAGACAATGTGAGTGCTGGCTAGACTAGGTGAATCACAAGACAATGTGAGTGCTGGCTAGACTAGGTGAATCACAAGACAATGTGAGTGCTGGCTAGATTCTAGGTGAATCACAAGACAATGTGAGTGCTGGCTAGACTAGGTGAATCACAAGACAATGTGAGTGCTGGCTAGATTCTAGGTGAATCACAAGACAATGTGAGTACTGGCTAGACTAGGTGAATCACAAGACAAAGTGCTGGCTATACTAGGTGAATCACAAGACAATGTGAGTGCTGGCTAGATTCTAGGTGAATCACAAGACAATGTGAGTGCTGGCTAGATTCTAGGTGAATCACAAGACAATGTGAGTGCTGGCTAGATTCTAGGTGAATCACAAGACAATGTGAGTGCTGGCTAGACTAGGTGAATAACAAGACAATGTGAGTGCTGGCTAGACTAGGTGAATCACAAGACAATGTGAGTGCTGGCTAGACTAGGTGAATCACAAGACAATGTGAGTGCTGGCTAGACTAGGTGAATCACAAGACAATGTGAGTGCTGGCTAGATTCTAGGTGAATCACAGACAATGTGAGTGCTAGCTAGATTCTAGGTGAATCACAAGACAATGTGAGTGCTGGCTAGATTCTAGGTGAATCACAAGACAATGTGAGTGCTGGCTAGATTCTAGGTGAATCACAAGACAATGTGAGTGCTGGCTAGATTCTAGGTGAATCACAAGACAATGTGAGTGCTGGCTAGATTCTAGGTGAATCACAAGACAATGTGAGTGCTGGCTAGATTCTAGGTGAATCACAAGACAATGTGAGTGCTGGCTAGACTAGATGAATCACAAGACAATGTGAGTGCTGGCTAGATTCTAGGTGAATCGCAAGACAATGTGAGTGCTGGCTAGATTCTAGGTGAATCACAAGACAATGTGAGTGCTGGCTAAACTAGGTGAATCACAAGACAATGTGAGTGCTGGCTAGATTCTAAGTGAAATCACAAGACAATGTGAGTGCTGGCTAGATTCTAGGTGAATCGCAAGACAATGTGAGTGCTGGCTAGATTCTAGGTGAATCACAAGGACAATGTGAGTGCTGGCTAGATTCTAGGTGAATCACAGACAAAGTGCTAGCTAGACTAGGTGAATCACAAGACAATGTGAGTGCTGGCTAGATTCTAGGTGAATCACAAGACAATGTGAGTGCTGGCTAGATTCTAGGTGAATCACAGACAAAGTGCTAGCTAGACTATATGAATCACAAGACAAAGTGCTAGCCAGATTCTAGATAAATCACAAGACAAGTGCTGGCTAGATTCTAGATAAATCACAGACAAAATGCTGGCTAGATTCTAGATAAATCACAAGACAAAATGCTGGCTAGATTCTAGATAAATCACAAGACAAAATGCTGGCTAGATTCTAGATAAATCACAAGACAAATGCTGGCTAGATTCTAGATAAATCACAAGACAAAATGCTGGCTAGATTCTAGATAAATCACAAGACAAAATGCTGGCTAGATTCTAGATAAATCACAAGACAAAATGCTGGCTAGATTCTAGATAAATCACAAGACAAAATGCTGGCTAGATTTCTAGATAAATCACAAGACAAAATGCTGGCTAGATTCTAGATAAATCACAAGACAAACTGCTGGCTAGATTCTAGATAAATCACAAGACAAAATGCTGGCTAGATTCTAGATAAATCACAAGACAAAATGCTGGCTAGATCTAGATAAATCACAAGACAAAATGCTGGCTAGATTCTAGATAAATCACAAGACAAAGTGCTGGCTAGATTCTAGATAAATCACAAGACAAAGTGCTGGCTAGACTATATGAATCACAAGACAAAGTGCTGGCTAGATTCTAGATAAATCACAAGACAAAATGCTGGCTAGATTCTAGATAAATCACAAGACAAAATGCTGGCTAGATTCTAGATAAATCACAAGACAAAATTGCTGGCTAGATTCTAGATAAATCACAAGACAAAATGCTGGCTAGATTCTAGATAAATCACAAGACAAAATGCTGGCTAGATTCTAGATAAATCACAAGACAAAATGCTGGCTAGATTCTAGATAAATCACAAGACAAAATGCTGGCTAGATTCTAGATAAATCACAAGACAAAATGCTGGCTAGATTCTAGATAAATCACAAGACAAAATGCTGGCTAGATTCTAGATAAATCACAAGACAAAGTGCTGGCTAGATTCTAGATAAATCACAAAACAAAATGCTGGCTAGATTCTAGATAAATCACAAGACAAAATGCTGACTAGATTCTAGATAAATCACAAGACAAAATGCTGACTAGATTCTAGATAAATCACAAGACAAAGTGCTGGCTAGACTCTATATGAATGACAAGACAAAGTGCTAGGCAGACTCTAGGTGAATCACAAGAGAAACTATGAGTACTGGCTAGCCTCTTGGTAAATCACAAAATGACATGTTTGTGTGTTGTTAATGCAGATGGACAAAGACCCTGATGTGCGCATCGAGGCCTTGTTTGTTGTTGGAGACAACATGCCGGTGCAGATTGCCAAGGCGAAGAAGAAAAGCATGCCTTACAACTGGCAGAATTACTATTTCTTTCTCCGTGAGTGCAGTCTGCTGTCACTGTTGTATACTCTAGTTCATGTGTGCTGATGTTTGTATCAATTGCAAATTGTCTCTGACATATGAATTCACTGCCTATCATACAAGGGGGCTTCAAATGAACATCTTAGAAATGTGATACAAATTACAATAACTCTGCCATTGTTTTGTAACCTGTCAATATTGTTGTTCAGATGTCAAGAGTGTTTGCACATAACATCACAGTGCAGACAAAACTCAGTGATGCCATCGGGTCAGTTTAAAGATGGCCACCCCACTTTTGACATGCTCCAAAAAGGAGCATTGTTCTGTTATCCATTTTTTGATCAGTGAAGGGGTGAAACCGATAGAAATTAATCAGTGAATGAAGGTCCAGTATGGTGATGCATGCCTGTCAGTCCAGCAAGTGTAGGAAGTTTCAAAACAGCGTGACTTCTATGACAGACTGTTCATGACCTGATCAGGCACACCAAGTAATGACCCCAGAGTCGATTGCAGCTGTTGAAGGCCTCATACAGGAAAACCGCCAGTTGACTGTGAGTGACATTGCTGCAGATCTTACTGTGAGTGACATTGCTGCAGATCTTACTGTGAGTGACATTGCTGCAGATCTTACTGTGAGTGACATTGCTGCAGATCTTACTGTGAGTGACATTGCTGCAGATCTTACTGTGAGTGACATTGCTGCAGATCTGACTGTGAGTGACATTGCTGCACATCTTCATGTCAGCCAAGGTTTAGCACACCACATCATCCATGGTGTACTACAGTAGCACAAAGTGTCTGCAAGATGTGTATCATAGCAGCTTACTCCAGAATTGAAACAACGATGCATTGATACTTGTCAAGAACTTTTGCAGTGCTTTGAAGCAGACGGTAATGGTTTCCTATCAAGAATTGTTACTAGAGATGAAACCTGGGTTCACTATCACGAGCTGGAAACAAAGAGAGCGAGCAAGGAATTGTGCCATCTTTCCTCACCGAAACCAAGGAAGTTTTGCACGCAGCCATCAGCAGGGAAGGTTATGCCGACTCTCTTTTGGAATCAGTGAGGCGTTATCTTAGAGCACTACATGCCAAGAGAGAAAACTGTCACCAGTGATACGTATACAGATCTTCTCAACTGTCACCATCATACGTATACAGATCTCAACTGTCACCAGTGATACGTATACAGATCTTCTCAGGAATCATCTTCAATCCGCATCAAATCCAAATGAAGTGGACTTCTGAGTAAAGGTGTCCTTTTGCAACATGACAATGCTTGACCCCCATATTGCCTGTGCAATGGTTGAAACCATCAAAGACCTCCACCGTCAGTCAATCCCCATACTCACCAGACTTAACCCCAAGTGATTCCATCTGTTTGGACAACTCAAAGAGTAAATTGGGACGAAAGAATTTTTGGTCAGATGAAGAGGTACAGCAGGTGTTACATGAGTGGCGTGGTACACATGCGACCAAGATAATTTTTTTCTACAGCAATTCAAGCTATTTGTTGGTGCAGGAGGCCTTGCAATGAACTACATTGAAAAATGATACATTTGTTCTTTACTTTTTCAGAATATATTTACACACACAAAAAAACATTTAAGGTTTTCATTTGAAGCCCCCTTGTGCACAGGAAGACAGAATAAAGAGCTGCCTGTCTTGTCAGTGAGACAGAGATGTGGACTGAAAGATCTAGGAAACTACTGCTGTCAGTGATACAAAGATGTGGACTGAAAGATCTAGGAAACTACTGCTGTCAGTGAGACAAAGATGTGAACTGAATGATTTAGGAAACTACTGCTGTCAGTGAGACACAGATATGGACTGAAAGATCTAGGAAACTACTGCTGTCAGTGAGACAAAGACGTGGACTGAATGATCTAGGAAACTACTGCTGTCAGTGAGACACAGATGTGGACTGAAAGATCTAGGAAACTACTGCTGTCAGTGAGACACAGCTATGGACTGAAAGATCTAGGAAACTACTGCTGTCAGTGAGACAAAGACATGGACTGAATGATCTAGGAAACTACTGCTGTCAGTGAGACACAGATGTGGACTGAAAGATCTAGGAAACTACTGCTGTCAGTGAGACAAAGACGTGGACTGAATGATCTAGGAAACTACTGCTGTCAGTGAGACACAGATGTGGACTGAAAGATCTAGGAAACTACTGCTGTCAATGAGACAAAGATGGCTGAAAGATCTAGGAAACTACAGTTGTCAGTGAGACACAGATGTGGACTGAAAGATCTAGGAAACTACTGCTGTCAGTGAGACACAGATATGGACTGAAAGATCTAGGAAACTACTGCTGTCAGTGCGACAAAGATGTGAACTGAATGATCTAGGAAACTACTGGTGTCAGTGAGACACAGATGTGGACTGAAAGATCTAGGAAACTACTGCTGTCAGTGAGACACAGATGTGGACTGAAAGATCTAGGAAACTCCTGCTCTCAGTGAGACAAAGATGTGAACTGAATGATCTAGGAAACTACTGGTGTCAGTGAGACACAGATGTGGACTGAAAGATCTAGGAAACTACTGCTATCAGTGAGACACAGATGTGGATTGAATGATCTAGGAAACTACTGGTGTCAGTGAGACACAGATGTGGACTGAAAATCTAGGAAACTACTGCTGTCAGTGAGACACAGATGTGGACTGAAAGATCTAGGAAACTCCTGCTCTCAGTGAGACACAGATGTGAACTGAAAGATCTAGGAAACTACTGCTGTCAGTGAGACAAAGATGTGGACTGAATGATCTAGGAAACTACTGCTGTCAGTGTGACACAGATGTGGACTGAAAGATCTAGGAAACTACTGGTGTCAGTGAGACAAAGATGTGGACTG
This sequence comes from Cepaea nemoralis, assembly GCA_014155875.1. NCBI lineage: Eukaryota > Metazoa > Mollusca > Gastropoda > Stylommatophora > Helicidae > Cepaea > Cepaea nemoralis. The sequence continues at coordinate 299,071 of JACEFZ010019323.1, forward strand.
AAAGATCTAGGAAACTACTGCTGTCAGTGAGACACAGATGTGGACTGAAAGATCTAGGAAACTACTGCTGTCAGTGAGACACAGATGTGGACTGAAAGATCTAGGAAACTACTGCTATCAGTGAGACAAAGATGTGGACAGAATGATCTAGGAAACTACTGCTGTCAGTGAGACACAGATGTGGACTGAAAGATCTAAGAAACTACTGCTCTCAGTGAGACAAAGATGGCTGAAAGATCTAGGAAACTACTGCTGTCAGTGAGACACAGATGTGGACTGAAAGATCTAAGAAACTACTGCTGTCAGTGAGACAAAGACATGGACTGAATGATCTAGGAAACTACTGCTGTCAGTGAGACACAGATGTGGACTGAAAGATCTAGGAAACTACTGCTGTCAGTGAGACAAAGACGTGGACTGAATGATCTAGGAAACTACTGCTGTCAGTGAGACACAGATGTGGACTGAAAGATCTAGGAAACTACTGCTGTCAATGAGACAAAGATGGCTGAAAGATCTAGGAAACTACAGTTGTCAGTGAGACACAGATGTGGACTGAAAGATCTAGGAAACTACTGCTGTCAGTGAGACACAGATATGGACTGAAAGATCTAGGAAACTACTGCTGTCAGTGCGACAAAGATGTGAACTGAATGATCTAGGAAACTACTGGTGTCAGTGAGACACAGATGTGGACTGAAAGATCTAGGAAACTACTGCTGTCAGTGAGACACAGATGTGCACTGAAAGTTCTAGGAAACTATTGCTGTCAGTGAGACAAAGATGTGAACTGAATGATCTAGGAAACTACTGCTGTCAGTGAGACAAAGATGTGAACTGAATGATCTAGGAAACTACTGGTGTCAGTGAGACACAGATGTGGACTGAAAGATCTAGGAAACTACTGCTATCAGTGAGACACAGATGTGGATTGAATGATCTAGGAAACTACTGGTGTCAGTGAGACACAGATGTGGACTGAAAAATCTAGGAAACTACTGCTGTCAGTGAGACACAGATGTGGACTGAAAGATCTAGGAAACTCCTGCTCTCAGTGAGACACAGATGTGAACTGAAAGATCTAGGAAACTACTGCTGTCAGTGAGACAAAGATGTGGACTGAATGATCTAGGAAACTACTGCTGTCAGTGTGACACAGATGTGGACTGAAAGATCTAGGAAACTACTGGTGTCAGTGAGACAAAGATGTGGACTGAAAGATCTAGGAAACTACTGCTGTCAGTGAGACACAGATGTGGACTGAAAGATCTAGGAAACTACTGCTGTCAGTGAGACACAGATGTGGACTGAAAGATGTAGGAAACTACTGCTATCAGTGAGACAAAGATGTGGACAGAATGATCTAGGAAACTACTGCTGTCAGTGAGACACAGATGTGGACTGAAAGATCTAGGAAACTACTGCTGTCAATGAGACAAAGATGGCTGAAAGATCTAGGAAACTACAGTTGTCAGTGAGACACAGATGTGGACTGAAAGATCTAGGAAACTATTGCTGTCAGTGAGACAAAGATGTGAACTGAAAGATCTAGGAAACTACAGTTGTCAGTGAGACACAGATGTGGACTGAAAGATCTAGGAAAACTATTGCTGTCAGTGAGACAAAGATGTGAACTGAAAGATCTAGGAAACTACTGCTGTCAGTGAGACACAGATGTGGACTGAAAGATTAGGAAACTATTGCTGTCAGTGAGACAAAGATGTGAACTGAAAGATCTAGGAAACTACAGTTGTCAGTGAGACACAGATGTGGACTGAAAGATCTAGGAAACTACAGTTGTCAGTGAGACACAGATGTGGACTGAAAGATCTAGGAAACTATTGCTGTCAGTGAGACAAAGATGTGAACTGAAAGATCTAGGAAACTACTGCTGTCAGTGAGACACAGATGTGGACTGAAAGATCTAGGAAACTACTGCTGTCAGTGCGACAAAGATGTGAACTGAATGATCTAGGAAACTACTGGTGTCAGTGAGACACAGATGTGGACTGAAAGATCTAGGAAACTACTGCTGTCAGTGAGACACAGATGTGCACTGAAAGTTCTAGGAAACTATTGCTGTCAGTGAGACAAAGATGTGACTGAATGATCTAGGAAACTACTGCTGTCAGTGAGACAAGAGATGTGAACTGAATGATCTAGGAAACTACTGGTGTCAGTGAGACACAGATGTGGACTGAAAGATCTAGGAAACTACTGCTATCAGTGAGACACAGATGTGGATTGAATGATCTAGGAAACTACTGGTGTCAGTGAGACACAGATGTGGACTGAAAAATCTAGGAAACTACTGCTGTCAGTGAGACACAGATGTGGACTGAAAGATCTAGGAAACTCCTGCTCTCAGTGAGACACAGATGTGAACTGAAAGATCTAGGAAACTACTGCTGTCAGTGAGACAAAGATGTGGACTGAATGATCTAGGAAACTACTGCTGTCAGTGTGACACAGATGTGGACTGAAAGATCTAGGAAACTACTGGTGTCAGTGAGACAAGATGTGGACTGAAAGATCTAGGAAACTACTGCTGTCAGTGAGACACAGATGTGGACTGAAAGATCTAGGAAACTACTGCTGTCAGTGAGACACAGATGTGGACTGAAAGATCTAGGAAACTACTGCTATCAGTGAGACAAAGATGTGGACAGAATGATCTAGGAAACTACTGCTGTCAGTGAGACACAGATGTGGACTGAAAGATCTAAGAAACTACTGCTCTCAGTGAGACAAAGATGGCTGAAAGATCTAGGAAACTACTGCTGTCAGTGAGACACAGATGTGGACTGAAAGCTCTAAGAAACTACTGCTGTCAGTGAGACAAAGACATGGACTGAATGATCTAGGAAACTACTGCTGTCAGTGAGACACAGATGTGGACTGAAAGATCTAGGAAACTACTGCTGTCAGTGAGACAAAGACGTGGACTGAAAGATCTAGGAAACTACTGCTGTCAGTGAGACACAGATGTGGACTGAAAGATCTAGGAAACTACTGCTGTCAATGAGACAAGATGGCTGAAAGATCTAGGAAACTACAGTTGTCAGTGAGACACAGATGTGGACTGAAAGATCTAGGAAACTACTGCTGTCAGTGAGACACAGATATGGACTGAAAGATCTAGGAAACTACTGCTGTCAGTGCGACAAAGATGTGAACTGAATGATCTAGGAAACTACTGGTGTCAGTGAGACACAGATGTGGACTGAAAGATCTAGGAAACTACTGCTGTCAGTGAGACACAGATGTGCACTGAAAGTTCTAGGAAACTATTGCTGTCAGTGAGACAAAGATGTGAACTGAATGATCTAGGAAACTACTGCTGTCAGTGAGACAAAGATGTGAACTGAATGATCTAGGAAACTACTGGTGTCAGTGAGACACAGATGTGGACTGAAAGATCTAGGAAACTACTGCTATCAGTGAGACACAGATGTGGATGAATGATCTAGGAAACTACTGGTGTCAGTGAGACACAGATGTGGACTGAAAATCTAGGAAACTACTGCTGTCAGTGAGACACAGATGTGGACTGAAAGATCTAGGAAACTCTGCTCTCAGTGAGACACAGATGTGAACTGAAAGATCTAGGAAACTACTGCTGTCAGTGAGACAAAGATGTGGACTGAATGATCTAGGAAACTACTGCTGTCAGTGTGACACAGATGTGGACTGAAAGATCTAGGAAACTACTGGTGTCAGTGAGACAAAGATGTGGACTGAAAGATCTAGGAAACTACTGCTGTCAGTGAGACACAGATGTGGACTGAAAGATCTAGGAAACTACTGCTGTCAGTGAGACACAGATGTGGACTGAAAGATGTAGGAAACTACTGCTATCAGTGAGACAAAGATGTGGACAGAATGATCTAGGAAACTACTGCTGTCAGTGAGACACAGATGTGGACTGAAAGATCTAAGAAACTCCTGCTCTCAGTGAGACAAAGATGGCTGAAAGATCTAGGAAACTACAGTTGTCAGTGAGACAAAGATGGCTGAAAGATCTAGGAAACTACTGCTGTCAGTGAGACACAGATGTGGACTGAAAGATCTAAGAAACTCCTGCTCTCAGTGAGACAAAGATGGCTGAAAGATCTAGGAAACTACTGCTGTCAGTGAGACACAGATGTGGACTGAAAGATCTAGGAAACTACTGCTGTCAGTGAGACAAAGATGGCTGAAAGATCTAGGAAACTACTGCTGTCAGTGAGACACAGATATGGACTGAAAGATCTAGGAAACTACTGCTGTCAGTGAGACACAGATGTGGACTGAAAGATCTAGGAAACTACTGCTATCAGTGAGACACAGATGTGGACTGAAAGATCTAAGAAACTCCTGCTCTCAGTGAGACAAAGATGGCTGAAAGATCTAGGAAACTACTGCTGTCAGTGAGACACAGATGTGGACTGAAAGATCTAAGAAACTCCTGCTCTCAGTGAGACAAAGATGGCTGAAAGATCTAGGAAACTACAGTTGTCAGTGAGACACAGATGTGGACTGAAAGATCTAGGAAACTACTGCTGTCAGTGAGACAAAGATGGCTGAAAGATCTAGGAAACTACTGCTGTCAGTGAGACACAGATATGGACTGAAAGATCTAGGAAACTACTGCTGCCAGTGAGCCAAATTTGTGGACTGAAAGATCTAGGAAACTACTGCTGTCAGTGAGACAAAGATGGCTGAAAGATCTAGGAAATACAGTGTCAGTGAGACACAGATGTGGACTGAAAGATCTAGGAAACTACTGCTGTCAATGAGACAAAGATGTGGACTGAAAGATCTAGGAAACTACTGCTGTCAGTGAGACAAAGATGGCTGAAAGATCTAGGAAAACTACTGCTGTCAGTGTGACACAGATGTGGACTGAAAGATCTAGGAAACTACTGCTGTCAGTGAGACAAAGACATGGACTGAATGATCTAGGAAACTACTGCTGTCAGTGAGACAAAGATGTGGACTGAATGATCTAGGAAACTACTGGTGTCAGTGAGACACAGATGTGGACTGAAAGATCTAGGAAACTACTGCTGTCAGTGAGACAAAGATGGCTGAAAGATCTAGGAAACTACAGTTGTCAGTGAGACACAGATGTGGACTGAAAGATCTAGGAAACTACTGCTGTCAGTGAGACAAAGATGTCTGAAAGATCTAGGAAACTACAGCTGTCAGAAGAGTTGTCTAGAAAAAAACCGAGACTTCTCAAGCAGGCAATGTAATCAAGACTACGAAGCAGTGAACCTCCTGCTGAGGCAAATGACTCCCAGTTAGGATAGGTACTGTAGTAGTAGTCTTTAGCCCGCTACCAGTACAGGATAGAAGAGCCCGTGTACAAGCAGACAAATGTAGAAGATTGACAGACCAGCCCATGTATAAGCAGACAAATGTAGAAGATTGACAGACCAGCCCATGTACAAGCAGACAAATGTAGAAGATTGACAGACCAGCCCATGTACAAGCAGACAAATGTAGAAGATTGACAGACCAGCCCATGTATAAGCAGACAAATGTAGAAGATTGACAGACCAGCCCATGTACAAGCAGACAAATGTAGAAGATTGACAGACCAGCCCGTGTACAAGCAGACAAATGTAGAACATTGACAGACCAGCCCGTGTACAAGCAGACAAAGTAGAAGATGACAGACCAGCCCATGTACAAGCAGACAAATTTAGAAGATTGACAGACCAGCCCATGTACAAGCAGACAAATTTAGAATATTGACAGACCAGCCCGTGTACAAGCAGACAAATGTAGAAGATTGACAGACCAGCCCGTGTACAAGCAGACAAATGTAATAGATTGACAGACCAGCCCGTGTACAAGCAGACAAATGTAGAAGATTGACAGACCAACCCATGTACAAGCAGACACATGTAGAAGATTGACAGACCAGCTGTGTACAAGGAGACAAATGTAGAAGATAGACAGACCAGCCATGTACAAGCAGACAAATGTAGAAGATTGACAGACCAGCCCGTGTACAAGCAGACAAATGTAGAAGATTGACAGACCAGCCCGTGTACAAGCAGACAAATGTAGAAGATTGACAGACCAGCCCGTGTACAAGCAGACAAATGTAGAAGATTGACAGACCAGCCCATGTACAAGCAGACAAATGTAGAAGATTGACAGACCAGCCCATGTATAAGCAGACAAATGTAGAAGATTGACAGACCAGCCTGTGTACAAGGAGACAAATGTAGAAGATAGACAGACCAGCCCATGTACAAGCAGACAAATGTAGAAGATTGACAGACCAGCCCGTGTACAAGCAGACAAATGTAGAAGATTGACAGACCAGCCCGTGTACAAGCAGACAAATGTAGAAGATTGACAGACCAGCCCATGTACAAGCAGACAAATGTAGAAGATTGACAGACCAGCCCGTGTACAAGCAGACAAATGTAGAAGATTGACAGACCAGCCCATGTACAAGCAGACAAATGTAGAAGATTGACAGACCAGCCATGTACAAGGTTTAATGGTTATGGACAGGGTAGTCAAACAGTCATACTCATTTACAATGCACACAAGTTCCCAGCTTGGAGATAACAGCAACTGCTGATGATAGAAAACATTCCTGGTATTGAGAAACATTATTGAGGAAAAAATATTGAGAAAATGCCGGTCTCCCTGGCGTAGAAATTAATGTCTTTCTCCATAATCCCGTATATTCTCGTGAGTAACCTCAACTGCGCGAGAATCTGCAGTGGTTCGCGCCACGCTGGTAACTTACGGGGGTATGTGAACTGGTCGCTCAGAAAGCAGTGGCAAACTGCTGAGCGTACTCTTGCCTAGTACATCAACAGCAGCTGAAAAATGCTGGTATTGACTGCAATGTCCTGTAAGGGATATGCAACAACCAAAAAAAAAATGAGAATAATGACACTCAGAATTAAACAGAAAAAAGAAAAATCGCCCTAAACTACATAAAAGAATATTACCTTGTAGCATAGAAAATGGAGGAGGAGGAATTCTCCTAAATTTAAAATAATGGAGTGAAAAAAAACAGTCAGTGGTAACTGGAACATTTTCAAGTAACTGCAAAGCAGAGGTAGAGGCATTAAAAACTGCAGAAATGCTCTTGATGGAGGAAATTATAGAGAAGCAAATCGTTCTCTCACAGATGCAAAGTCAGCTGTTTCAATACTGAAGAGCAAAAACAGCACAGAACTAGCTGACCTAAGAGCAGCACTCCATGGTCTATGCCAGAAATCCAAAAAGTTGTAATACAGTGGATTCCATCACATTGCAGTATACCTGGAAATGAAGAGGCTGACAGACTAGCAAAAGAGGGCAGACAACTAACACAGCCTGACATAGACATAACCTATAATGAGCAAAAAGGTTTATAAAAAGCACCTATAGAGCCAATGGGAATCAGAGCATCCAGGCCACCAGAAAGATGATGCATATTACAAACTCGACCGAAGTGAACAAGTAGCAATCTTCAGACTCTGCACAGGACATAACAGGCTGAAATACCACTTGTTCAATAAAACTAAAGATAGGAGATACCGATGAATGTAATTGTGGAACTGGTAAAATGGCAGCTAAACATTTGCTGCAGGAGTGCCCAATATATGCAGAGCAGAGAAGATATTTTGGCCCACACCTGCTTCATTTGAGGACAATCTCTATGGAGATATCAACAAGCTCAAGTTGACCGCAGCTTACTTTAACTACATTCAGGTTGACATCCACAGGTGCATGAAGAAGAACTTAGACTGCCACACTCACACCACAGGTATGTCGTAGCAACAGCATCACAGAGGCATGAATAGAATATTGCTAGATAGCAAATCCATTACATGGAAAGTCCAAATCGAAAGCTCACTGTGTGGATGTCATCTGCAGACTGCATTCTTCTGGTTTCCGGAGGAACAGCCTGTGGTGAACGGGGGGCCAATATACGGAAGTGAGGCTAAGCAGCATGTGCAGGACATGAAGTTTCCTTGGGTGAGCCCAGTACCACAGCGCTATGTGTCGGCTCTGAAATTATGGAAGCCTCCTGAATGGTGGGGAATACCCATGGCCTGCCCCTGCCTTCCCTTGAGGCTGACCATTATGGCTTCGGCTGTTCTTAGTGGGCCACCTGGGATGGGGGATAACACAACAACAATGAGAGTCAAACGTCCTATGAAACCCCCAGGAAGGTTAACCCAGTCAACAAATGTCAGCAGAAAGTCGGATGTGTCGGCCTCAAGGCACAAGAACACAGCTCTGCTGTAAACGGGCACAACTCGGTCACATCCCAAAAAAAAACTCATGAACACAGAGAAGAAGAAGAAAAAAAAAACCCAATCTAGTGAAGCCAATGAACTTGTGCTGGATGACGTGTCTCCGCTGATAAGTTGCCCACTGGCTAAACATGTGGCTGAAGGCCCTGGCTAGGCTAGAGTTGACTTCGGTACACCTGTCTGGTCCTGTCACTTCTGGGTCACACACCCACACTCGGTTAACTTCGGTACACCTGTCTGGTCCTGTCACTTCGGGTCACACACCCACACTCGGTTAACTTCGGTACACCTGTCTGGTCCTGTCACTTCTGGGTCACACACCCACACTCGGTCTGCAAGGTGCACAAATCTTCAAGATGTCTCCACAGGATGCTGCAGAGCAACTGCAAATAATGGGCACCCCTTAGAGAGGCTGCCTGCGCTGTACTTCAGTACAAAGATACAAGTATCATCTGTGGTTTGTCACCTGCCAGAGACCAGTCCTCAGGGAGCTATTCCACTCTCTTGATTTCCCTAGATTGTCTTTCTGTTTGTCAGCGTGCTTTTCTGGTACTGCCTGTCTGTTTGTGACTACAAGAACAGACAGGACAAACACCCCAATGAGACTTCAATGTCAAGTGACTTGTAGAGGTGCAGGCATGTATTTCTACACTTCTAGTTGTCTGCATGAAGCATTGTTTGTGTGTGATTTGAGTTTCTGTGTGACTCTGAGAAGGTGATGGTGATGTTGATGTTTCAGTGGGACCACCTCTCTTGTTCCCGGTCTACACTTCTAGTTGTCTGCATGAAGCATTGTTTGTGTGTGATTGAGTTTCTGTGTGACTCTGAGAAGGTGATGTTGATGTTTCAGTGGGACCACCTCTCTTGTTCCCGGTCTACTTCCAGATCATGTTGTTCAGATACATCGTCACCAGGAGGGCCTGGCTGGTGAGTTGCTTACCTTATTGTACACGTTGGACGTGCTGCTCATTACACCTGTCACACGCACATGTGACACACGCTGCTCATTACACCTGTCACACACACATGTGACACATGCTGCTCATTACACTGTCACAATGCACATGTGACACATTGCCCATTACACCTGTCACACACACATGTAACACACGCTGCTCATTACACCTGTCACACACACATGTGACACACGCTGCTCATTACACCTGTCACACACACATGTGACACACAATGCTCATTACACCTGTCACACACACATTTGACACACGCTGCTCATTACACCTGTCACATGCACATGTGACACACATTGCCCATTACACCTGTCACATGCACATGTGAGTAAACAGCAGTAAAATGCTGGTATTGACAGCTATGTCCTGTAAATAGGATATAGAAAAACAAATTTTTATGTTACTTACACACAGGTCACACGCATACAGGTAACATACATGTGCACACAGGTAACATGCACAGTTAACATGCATATATACAGGTAACATACACACAGATAACATGTACACAGGTAACATGCACACAGGTAACATACACAGTTAACATGCATATACACAGGTAACATACACACAGGTAACATGTACACAGGTAACATACACACAGGTAACATGCACACAGATAAAATTACACAGGTAACATGCACACAGGTAACATGTACACAGGTAACATACACACAGGTAACATGTACACAAGTAACATATACACAAGTAACATATACACAAGGTAACATGCATATACACAAGGTAACGTACATATGTACACAGGTAACATTCACACAGGTAACATGCATATACACAAGGTAACATGCATGTACACAAGATTACATGCATGTACACACGGTAACATACATATGTACACAGGTAACATTCACACAGGTAACATGCATATACACAAGGTTACATACATATACACAAGGTAACATGCATATACACAAGGTAACATACATATGTACACAGGTAACATACACACAGGCAACATGCACACAGGTAACATACACACATGTAACATACACACATGTAACATACACACAGGTAACACACACACAGGTAACATACACACATGTAACATACACACAGGTAACATACACACAGGTAACATGCACACAGGTAACATACACACATGTAACATACACACAGGTAACATACACACAGGTAACATACACACAGTTACCATACACAGGTAACATACACACACAGGTAACATACACACAGGTAACATGCACACAGGTAACATACACACAGGTAACATGCACACAGGTAACATACACACAGGAACATACACACAGGTAACATACACACATGTAACATACACACAGGTAACATACACACATGTAACATGCACACAGGTAACATACACACATGTAACATGCACACAGGTAACATACACACATGTAACATACACACAGGTAACATACACACATGTAACATACACACATGTAACATACACACAGGTAACATACACAGTTACCATACACACAGGTAACATACACACAGGTAACATACACACAGGTAACATGCACACAGGTAACATACACACAGGTAACATACACACAGGTAACATACACATGCAACATACACCCTGGTAACATACACACAGGTAACATACACACAGGTAACATACACACAGTTACCATACACACAGGTAACATGCACACAGGTAACATGCACACAGGTAACATGCACACAGGTAACATACACACAGGTAACATACACACAGGTAACATACACACAGGTAACATGCACACAGGTAACATACACACAGGTAACATGTACACATGTAACATGCACACAGACACAGGTAAAATACACACAGGTAACATATACACAAGTAACATACACACAGGTAACATGCACACAGGTAACATACACACAGGTAACATGTACACAGGTAACATACACACAGGTAACATGTACAAAGACACAGGTAACATACACACAGGTAACATGTACAAAGACACAGGTAACATACACACAGGTAACATGTACACAGGTAACATGCACACATGTAACATGCACACAGGTAACATGTACACAGGTAACATACACACAGGTAACATACACACAGGTAACATGTACACAGGTAACATGTACACAGGTAACATGCACACAGGTAACATACACACAGGTAACATACACACAGGTAACATGTACACAGGTAACATGCACACATGTAACATACACACAGGTAACATGTACACAGGTAACATGCACACATGTAACATGCACACAGGTAACATACACACAGGTAACATACACACAGGTAACATACACACAGGTAACATGTACACAGGTAACATGCACACAGACACAGGTAACATACACACAGGTAACATGTACACAGGTAACATACACACAGGTAACATACACACAGGTAACATGTACACAGGTAACATACACACAGGTAACATACACACAGGTAACATACACACAGGTAACATGTACACAGGTAACATACACACAGGTAACATACACACAGGTAACATACACACAGGTAACATGTACACAGGTAACATGTACACAGGTAACATGCACACAGGTAACATACACACAGGTAACATACACACAGGTAACATGTACACAGGTAACATGCACACAGACACAGGTAATATACACACAGGTAACGTGTACACAGGTAACATACACACAGGTAACATACACACAGGTAACATGTACACAGGTAACATACACACAGGTAACATACACACAGGTAAACATGTACAAAGGTAACATGCACACAGACACAGGTAACATACACACAGGTAACATAGACACAGGTAACATGTACACAGGTAACATGTACACAGACACAGGTAACATACACACAGGTAACATACACACAGGTAACACGCACACAGGTAACATGTACACAGACACAGGTAACATACACACAGGTAACATGTACACAAGTAACATATACACAAGTAACATATACACAAGGTAATGTACATATGTACACAGGTAACATTCACACAGGTAACATGCATGTACACAAGGTAACATGCATGTACACAAGGTAACATGCATATACACAAGGTAACATAGATATGTACACAGGTAACATTCACACAGGTAACATGCATATACACAAGGTAACATACATATACACAAGGTAACATGCATATACACAAGGTAACATACATATGTACACAGGTAACATGCATATACACAAGGTAACATGCATGTACACAAGGTAACATGCATGTACACAAGGTAACATACATATGTACACAGGTAACATACACACAGGCAACATGCACACAGGTAACATACACACAGGTAACATACACACAGGTAACAAACACACAGGTAACATACACACAGGTAACATGCACACAGGTAACATACACACAGGTAACATACACACAGGTAACATACACACAGGTAACATACACACAGGTAACATACACATGTAACATACACACAGGTAACATACACACAGGTAACATACCACACAGGTAACATGCACAAGGTAACATACACACAGGTAACATACACACAGGTAAACAGACACAGGTAACATGTACACAGACACAGGTAACATACACACAGGTACATGTACACAAGTAACATACACACAGGTAACATGTACACAGGTAACATTGTGACAAGACCGCCGGGGCTTGGTACTGGTTTGCCACGATAGATACTATCCCCTGCCTTTGCTCCAACCACCTCAATAGCACTCTACATCTACCAGGCCCCACACAAGCCGGGACAGCTTAACCTCCCCTCCCTCACCTAGGGTTCCAAACCCCAAGGGGGCTCGGACCAGACACCAGTCATATCACTGCACAAAGTCATAGCTAAGAGAACAAAAATTTAATTCTGAACTACGTCAACCACAACACAGAGAAGGATGGCTGAAAGCCAGACTAGAAGGACTATGTACATGAGCACATATGCAGATGAGGATTCTTCATCATGGAGACGGACGATAGCTCGTGCGGTTGTCCAGTCGTGGTAGCGACTCACCCAGGCTCCTCCAGTGGACCGGAACTCCAAGGTCTGCTGCCTCTCCAAAGTTCCCTCTTCACACAGAGAACCAATCAAGGGCTGATCAAGCGCAGTACCACTGCCTGACTGACACTGCACCGATGCACAAGGATCCTTCCTTGCTGTCGTACTATTCCTCTCGTCACACTCCTGATGAAGTCTGGGCCGACCCTAGAACATTAGCGGTCTCCCACTTGCAGAAAAAGTACATGTAGCACCGTCTCAAACTACACAAGAGCCTGGTCACACGTCTATCTCATAAGTGACCCACACACTGATATGTCACCTACAAAATGAGCGGTTGCTCCACACGAACACACAATGTCACTGGTAAAGTCTATCAGGTGACTAAACACTTCACCTTAGTTCCATGTCCTTGGACAAATAGATCTTCACACAGTATCATGTAACTACCCTGATCAATGGGTAGTAATCACAACCTAGCATACACTGTCAACAGTTCATCACGATGGCATGAGGTAGCTCCCTACCTTAACAAACATTGTCAACAGTTCATCACATTGGCATGAGGTAGCTCCCTACCTTAACAAACATGTCACTCTGGTGTTCCCACCAATGTTGTAATCAATGTCCTAGGTCACTGGACCACATGTTGGCTTCATAAAGGTAACCAATGTAGAAACACTATTTAAGCATCAGCTGATACATGGTGTCCCATAACCCAGCCGGGCCAGAAGCATATAACATAGGTCATGGTGACCGGTATCAATGATCACTCTGCTCAACTTGAAAGGTCACTACCTTGCAATCACCAAGGTTTACACAGAGGTTGAATGTCACCAGTGCTGCACTGGCTAGAATCACCAGACGTTTCAGTGTTGGATCCTCTCAGGATCGGATGACACTCGTCGGACTCTTGACGGAGGTCCTAACCTAGACCTACCGACTTATTCAGCACTCAGCTCCTTCCAACATTTATCTCGCAGAATCAGACGACCACTCCCAGTATGGCCTCAATCAACTTCTGGATAGGCACTGGAATGAGTGGGCCCATAGAGCTCATGGTGAAGCTCTTGAATCTTCTTCTGTATAGTAATAACAGATCCTGAAACACGGAGAGGTTGGTGTGAGTACTCAACTACAACAGACTACCAGCATCTCCCCCATGTCACATGCCTCTCAGACATTCCTCATGTCTACCAACATGAGTATGAAATCATCACATCATAGATCTACTTAGTCCCTATAATATATAGGCATAATGGTAGAAAAAGCAATAGCACACCTGTTCAGTCAAGTACCACTTCTGGGCTACAAATAACCCCTAGCACCAAGTCGACTGTATGACTCTGTCAAAGCATCCTTCGCCTGGTGCCAGTCCAATCCTGTTTCATCTTCTCATCATCAATCAACATATACACCTACTTTCCTTTCAGTGTAGTGATTACTTTATCGAGAAGGTGTCCAGCCGGACATCTTCCTGACAGACTCATCAATTCCCCAGTCCCTTAACCCATGGACTGATCAATTACACACATTAATAACTATATGACCATAATAAATTATACTCCTGATAATTCATTACTATAGTATTAACTAAGGAGAACTCATGACTTGTTACACTTAAATAACAAAATCATATCACAGCCATAGTGTCAGGTCTGGGATCCCTGCCCCAGATCCTGAGTTGCCCTTGTATTCACTGACTATCTTTCAGGTCAGTCATACCTGTGCCGGTCGAGCACAAGCTGTGGTGGCCATCCACCATTACACTTTCCCACAGCTACGGTGGGTCCCGTGTACCTTGTCCCGTGACGACTTAAGTCACTTCATCCAATGTAAGCAAACCTCCAGACTCCACTACCAAACTCTGACTCCACCGTTTTTTTTTTTTTTTTTTTTGGGGGGGGGGGGGGGGGGGGGGTTATTCCCTTCATATACTACTACTTCACGGCAGTACTCCAAGTACTCCATGAACCGAGTCAGGGTTCCAAAAGAGTAGAATATTAGAGACAGAAACGGTTAGGTTCAAACCTCGATCTATCTAGACACCACGGCCTCGAATTACGGAGTGCCGCACCACCCTCGATCGGGTAGGTTCATTCATCGGATCTGCACGAACGCATTGGGTCGGACCTATTACCGATCGGGTTGGGGGTACCGGCCTACCTCCCGCTGCCTAGACAAACGTAAGATGGAACACGCACGGTCATCCTAGCGGACGGACATGACAACAAGCAGTAACAATAGTATCATGAATACTTCTTATCAACTGTTATCCTACCGATGCAACACCATTCGGCTTACGCGGAATAACACTGCTATCTGCACACAGCAAATACACCACTGCTGATCTCACCTTGATTCCTCGAAACATCACCATCACTGATAGCACAATTAAGTTACCATTCTAATGTCCCGAAGCACATTACACATCTCTAATAATAAGCTCTACCTTATCATTTACAGCGTCTAGCATGTTGATGTAATGACTGACAAACTGTCGCCTTGCCTGCGTAATTAATAAACCAAACCAGTAACTGCTACACACTGTAAAGCACATCGTTCGGCCTATTTTATTTACACACCACTCGCTGTGGAATACGGCTTGTTCCGTCAGGTAACACATTACATTGCTGATCGATAAAGCCTACTTAAATATGCAAACCGCCAACTGTAACGGATAACTCTACGCGACAACTCAATTTTGCGACGGCAATTAATTCATTCCGGGAACTCAGCACGGCATCACGACAACAATTAAATAATAGAATAAGTATTCAACTAACCTGTGATTGAAGAATCACAACCTTGACTGCAGATGTCCGCACTGGCCGCGAATATTGACATCAAAATTACATCAGCCTGTTGGCTGCGATCTGCCTACGCTGAGGTTTGGTGGGCGACTGCTCACGACAAAGTCAGTGCGCCTTCCACTCGCCTACACGGGCCGCGTGACTTTCATGATTCATGAAGAAAACCAGAGTCACGATAAGTTCCACCAACCCGTGCTGCATGTAAGCACTCGTGAACTTAGAGATCTTTACTACGTACGCACTTGAGGGAACATTCTAGATTTTTCTATAAATAACTAGAATAGCTCCGCCCCGCACTACGTTTCTAGGGAAATCCCCTATTAATTGATATTAATTTCAAGGGAGACCAACGCCCTCGCACTCCCTTCAAAGGGATATTATGCAGAGATCTGACGATCTGTAGGCGTTTCGTCACATAGGCCCCCACTTAAGATGGTCGACCCGGTCGAACTCACTAGACAAAGATCGGTCTGAACTCTGAACCTCTACTCTATCAAGATTGGATTCCCAGGAAAAGACGTTCCATAACATTCACTTTCCCTGGGGAGATCCACCAGAATGGTATGGATGCTGGATCACCAACCACCGCCTCAAACATACGTTATCTCCAGCGATTAGGCCCGAAACGTAACGGCCTGGTGATTGGCTTACAGGATCTGTCTACACTGGACTGTTCCGCATCCACCTGGTGTAGGCCATCGGTTACTTTACTGAGGGTTCGTTCGTCCCTTCCGACAATAAGGTTTCTCCTATCCCGACTCGGCATCACCCTCTTGGACTGTTCGCGGATGTCGACCGAAATGAATGGTCGCTTACTCCAGGTTCGTCTGGAGTACCCTTGCTCCTGTCTTCTCTCCCGCGAGTAAAGACAGTGAGCCTGTCGGCGTATCGAGTCACCCGACGATCCCGTCGTGCCAGATGTGACTTCGCCTGTCCGACCTCGATTCCCAGTGTGCTTAACACCATGGGCCTCTTCCCGACGGAGCCTGTTCGCCCTATCTACGGTTGAACGCTCAGGAGACCGCAGACCCTCCCCACAGGATGTACTGCGTAGGACTGAGTCTTCCTCGCCCTCGTCTGGACCCAGAACCGAATCTAGCGCGATGGTAGTCGCACTATCTTGTGGAGAAACTACCTCGGACCTCTCCAAATTCTGAAGGAGAGTACAATGGAACTTACGCAATTCCCCGCGGACCTTCACCTCATACGTGGATCGGGACATTATCCGCTCCACAGGAAAAGGGCCCTGCCATCCGAGTTCGAATTCCGCCCCCTCGATTGGGAGAAGCGCGAGAACCCTATCTCCAATCTGCAGAGATAAACCGTTTCTGGTCTTGTGCTTTGGTGCTGCCAGACAACACGTTGGGCACGACCGGATATATCTCCGCACGTCGCCTGTCATTCCAGGCCAGTGGTAGTGGCTGGAAAGACACTGGACTGTTGTCCCCACATCCTTATGTCCGGTTAAGGATAAGGTATGCACTCTATGTATCAAGCGGGATCTGTAGTCAGTAGGGACTACCATCTGACCGTACTGGCTATCCCCTTGCCCGGCTCTACGATAAAGCAACCGGTTTTCTACATAGAACTGACCCGGAGTTGGCGGGACAGAACTTTGGGACACCTCCAGTAAGTAAGGACGCAAAGTCTGGTCCCTACTTTGAGCACTGCTCACTAACCTCGCAAGAGAATGGTCTATTTCCTTACCACACTGCCTTTTTCCATCCTTAGCCCTGGCCTGCCTAGCGCTCACTAGACAATGTTCCCTGGGGTCCCCCAGGAATACATGCGGACGACCGAGGATCAAAGGGTAAATAGGATCAGGCAGCACAGCCGCCTGGATGCTACCCGTAACGTACCTGCACCGAATGTCAATCCGAGCAATCGGCAAGTCCATAGCTACGGAGCTCCTCATGGCCAGCTGAAATTCTCTTGTCTCGCCGGTGAGCTGCCCTGGGCTCACAAGGTGGGATGAGATTACAGCTTCAAACTGCAATCCTGTATCGTATAGACATTCCACCTGCTTCCCATTCACCTCTATCGTTTCGATCACAGGTGATTTCTCAGACTTTGGTTTCTCCCGACCCTTAGGTGTGGTCTCGCTAGGTCTACCTCTATTAGAGGCGAGACACGCAAAGTGCAAGTCCTTTGGCTTCCTCAGACAATCTACAGTATTATGGGAAGGAGACTTACAGTACTTACACCACCTCTGACTCCACTTCCGTTTTGGGGAGGCGGGAGGGCTTTGCTTATCGGGTTTCTTACCAGAGTCTTTTACCACAGGATCTGCTACATTGGATGATTCTTTGGGACCTTTGGTCTTGGGCTTCTGATCAAGCCCCTTCTGCCTTTTCTGTGAATCAGTCTGACTGGAATCCCCAGTCTCACCATAGACTTCCACATACCTTTCAGCTAACTTATTTACTATGTCTAGCCTTTCCGCCCCATTTTCCCCTAAGAAATTCCTTAAAGGCTTGGACATCTGCATTTTCATTTGATCCACCACCATCAACTCTCTCAGACTCTCATAATCCTCTTTGAAATTGGCCAACGCCATCCACTTCAACAGGTATGAGTTCAGCCTTACACTATAGGCCGAGAACATCTCACCTGGTTCTCTCTTGGAAGTTCTGAACCTCCGCCTGTAAGCATGGGCTGTCATTTCGAATCTTTTCAAAAGAGCCGATTTCAGGGTTGGATAATCATTTTCCATCCCTGGGGGAAGACGCGCATACACTTCGTACGCGGTGCCACGGAGTCCTTGTGAAAGCTTGAGATTCCAACGCTCAGGCTCTAAACCCATAGCTTTACACATTGCCTCGAACTTCTCTAAGAATTGATCTATCTTCTCGTGGTCCGGTTCAAATGGGGGAAACGGCCATTTCATAGCATGGTAAGCTGGTCTGCTGGCTACTGATGAGCTAGGTAAAGCTACTCCACCTACTGCTCCCTCAGACTCACCAACAGATTTAGCCTCTACCTCAAGTTGCTTCATACGGAACTCATGTTCCATTTCCAACTTCCTAGCATCTAATTTCTTAGACTCTAGGTCAGCTGCCAGTTTTTGTGCCTGTTGGTCTGCCACCAACTTTTGCTCTTCAAGTGCTACCTTTCGAGCTTCAAGCTCAATTTCTGACTTTCTTCTCTCCCTCTCTTCGGCTCTGAAGTCTCTCTCTACTTCCAGTACATAGGCTTTAAACTCCTCACCTTCCAATCCCATCTCAGTTGCAGATGCCCGCACCTTAGCTAAATCTAAAGTACGAGTAGCCATGCTTAGTGTAACTTAGTATCAGTATAGATATGCAATACTCAATCACAATGCTAACTGTACTCTAACCAACACTGTAACTATGTATCTATACTAACTTAACTAAATGTCTGTCCACGTCGAAGA
Organism: Cepaea nemoralis; assembly: GCA_014155875.1. Lineage (NCBI taxonomy): Eukaryota > Metazoa > Mollusca > Gastropoda > Stylommatophora > Helicidae > Cepaea > Cepaea nemoralis. The sequence continues at coordinate 318,464 of JACEFZ010019323.1, forward strand.
GAAAGGTATCAGTAGCCCTACTCGTCAAGTAGACAATAGGTATAGGACAGATGACACTATTACCTATTCCTACGAGATGTCAGAACAAAGAGAAGATCCCGGACGAGCCCCCACTCTATCTTGTGACAAGACCGCCGGGGCTTGGTCTGGTTTGCCACGATAGATACTATCCCCTGCCTTTGCTCCAACCACCTCAATAGCACTCTACATCTACCAGGCCCCACACAAGCCGGGACAGCTTAACCTTCCCTCCCTCACCTAGGGTTCCAAACCCCAAGGGGGCTCGGACCAGACACCAGTCATATCACTGCACAAAGTCATAGCTAAGAGAACAAAAATTTAATTCTGAACTACGTCAACCACAACACAGAGAAGGATGGCTGAAAGCCAGACTAGAAGGACTATGTACATGAGCACATATGCAGATGAGGATTCTTCATCATGGAGGACGGACGATAGCTCGTGCGGTTGTCCAGTCGTGGTAGCGACTCACCCAGGCTCCTCCAGTGGACCGGAACTCCAAGGTCTGCTGCCTCTCCAAAGTTCCCTCTTCACACAGAGAACCAATCAAGGGCTGATCAAGCGCAGTACCACTGCCTGACTGACACTGCACCGATGCACAAGGATCCTTCCTTGCTGTCGTACTATTCCTCTCGTCACACTCCTGATGAAGTCTGGGCCGACCCTAGAACATTAGCGGTCTCCCACTTGCAGAAAAAGTACATGTAGCACCGTCTCAAACTACACAAGAGCCTGGTCACACTTCTATCTCATAAGTGACCCACACACTGATATGTCACCTACAAAATGAGCGGTTGCTCCACACTGAACACACAATGTCACTGGTAAAGTCTATCAGGTGACTAAACACTTCACCTTATTTCCATGTCCTTGGACAAATAGATCTTCACACAGTATCATGTAACTACCCTGATCAATGGGTAGTAATCACAACCTAGCATACACTGTCAACAGTTCATCACGATGGCATGAGGTAGCTCCCTACCTTAACAAACATTGTCAACAGTTCATCACATTGGCATGAGGTAGCTCCCTACCTTAACAAACATGTCACTCTGGTGTTCCCACCAATGTTGTAATCAATGTCCTAGGTCACTGGACCACATGTTGGCTTCATAAAGGTAACCAATGTAGAAACACTATTTAAGCATCAGCTGATACATGGTGTCCCATAACCCAGCCGGGCCAGAAGCATATAACATAGGTCATGGTGACCGGTATCAATGATCACTCTGCTCAACTTGAAAGGTCACTACCTTGCAATCACCAAGGTTTACACAGAGGTTGAATGTCACCAGTGCTGCACTGGCTAGAATCACCAGACGTTTCAGTGTTGGATCCTCTCAGGATCGGATGACACTCGTCGGACTCTTGACGGAGGTCCTAACCTAGACCTACCGACTTATTCAGCACTCAGCTCCTTCCAACATTTATCTCGCAGAATCAGACGACCACTCCCAGTATGGCCTCAATCAACTTCTGGATAGGCACTGGAATGAGTGGGCCCATAGAGCTCATGGTGAAGCTCTTGAATCTTCTTCTGTATAGTAATAACAGATCCTGAAACACGGAGAGGTTGGTGTGAGTACTCAACTACAACAGACTACCAGCATCTCCCCCATGTCACATGCCTCTCAGACATTCCTCATGTCTACCAACATGAGTATGAAATCATCACATCATAGATCTACTTAGTCCCTATAATATATAGGCATAATGGTAGAAAAAGCAATAGCACACCTGTTCAGTCAAGTACCACTTCTGGGCTACAAATAACCCCTAGCACCAGAGTCGACTGTATGACTCTGTCAAAGCATCCTTCGCCTGGTGCCAGTCCAATCCTGTTTCATCTTCTCATCATCAATCAACATATACACCTACTTTCCTTTCAGTGTAGTGATTACTTTATCGAGAAGGTGTCCAGCCGGACATCTCCTTCCTGACAGACTCATCAATTCCCCAGTCCCTTAACCCATGGACTGATCAATTACACACATTAATAACTATATGACCATAATAAATTATACTCCTGATAATTCATTACTATAGTATTAACTAAGGAGAACTCATGACTTGTTACACTTAAATAACAAAATCATATCACAGCCATAGTGTCAGGTCTGGGATCCCTGCCCCAGATCCTGAGTTGCCCTTGTATTCACTGACTATCTTTCAGGTCAGTCATACCTGTGCCGGTCGAGCACAGCTGTGGTGGCCATCCACCATTACACTTTCCCACAGCTACGGTGGGTCCCGTGTACCTTGTCCCGTGACGACTTAAGTCACTTCATCCAATGTAGCAAACCTCCAGACTCCACTACCAAACTCTGACTCCACCGTTTTTTTTTTTTTTTTTGGGGGGGGGGGGGGGGGGTTATTCCCTTCATATACTACTACTTCACGGCAGTACTCCAAGTACTCCATGAACCGAGTCAGGGTTCCAAAAGAGTAGAATATTAGAGACAGAAACGGTTAGGTTCAAACCTCGATCTATCTAGACACCACGGCCTCGAATTACGGAGTGCCGCACCACCCTCGATCGGGTAGGTTCATTCATCGGATCTGCACGAACGCATTGGGTCGGACCTATTACCGATCGGGTTGGGGGTACCGGCCTACCTCCCGCTGCCTAGACAAACGTAAGATGGAACACGCACGGTCATCCTAGCGGACGGACATGACAACAAGCAGTAACAATAGTATCATGAATACTTCTTATCAACTGTTATCCTACCGATGCAACACCATTCGGCTTACGCGGAATAACACTGCTATCTGCACACAGCAAATACACCACTGCTGATCTCACCTTGATTCCTCGAAACATCACCATCACTGATAGCACAATTAAGTTACCATTCTAATGTCCCGAAGCACATTACACATCTCTAATAATAAGCTCTACCTTATCATTTACAGCGTCTAGCATGTTGATGTAATGACTGACAAACTGTCGCCTTGCCTGCGTAATTAATAAACCAAACCAGTAACTGCTACACACTGTAAAGCACATCGTTCGGCCTATTTTATTTACACACCACTCGCTGTGGAATACGGCTTGTTCCGTCAGGTAACACATTACATTGCTGATCGATAAAGCCTACTTAAATATGCAAACCGCCAACTGTAACGGATAACTCTACGCGACAACTCAATTTTGCGACGGCAATTAATTCATTCCGGGAACTCAGCACGGCATCACGACAACAATTAAATAATAGAATAAGTATTCAACTAACCTGTGATTGAAGAATCACAACCTTGACTGCAGATGTCCGCACTGGCCGCGAATATTGACATCAAAATTACATCAGCCTGTTGGCTGCGATCTGCCTACGCTGAGGTTTGGTGGGCGACTGCTCACGACAAAGTCAGTGCGCCTTCCACTCGCCTACACGGGCCGCGTGACTTTCATGATTCACTGAAGAAAACCAGAGTCACGATAATGTTCCACCAACCCGTGCTGCATGTAAGCACTCCGTGAACTTAGAGATCTTTACCTACGTACGCACTTGAGGGAACATTCTAGATTTTTCTATAAATAACTAGAATAGCTCCGCCCCGCACTACGTTTCTAGGGAAATCCCCTATTAATTGATATTAATTTCAAGGGAGACCAACGCCCCGCACTCCCTTCAAAGGGATATTATGCAGAGATCTGACGATCTGTAGGCGTTTCGTCACCACATGCACACATGTAACATGCCACAGGTAACATGTACACAGACACAGGTAACATACACACATATAACATACACACAGGTAACATACACACAGGTAACATACACACAGGTAACATACACACAGGTAACATGTACACAGGTAAAATACACACAGGTAACATGTACACAGACACAGGTAACATACACACAGGTAACATGTACACAGGTAACATACACACAGGTAACACACACACAGGTAACATACACACAGGTAACATGTACACAGGTAACATACACACAGGTAACATGTACACAGACACAGGTAACATACACACAGGTAACATGTACACAGACACAGGTACACATACACACAGGTAATACACACAGGTAACATACACACAGGTAACATGTACACAGGTAACATGTACACAGGTAACATGCACACAGACACAGGTAACATGTACACAGACACAGGTAACATACACACAGGTAAATGTACACAGACACAGGTAACATACACACAGGTAACATACACACAGGTAACACACACACAGGTAACATGTACACAGACACAGGTAACATACACACAGGTAACATGTACACAGGTAACAAGCACACAGGTAACATGCACACAGGTAACATACACACAGGTAACATACACACAGGTAACATGTACACAAGTAACATACACACAGGTAACATGCACACAGACACAGGTAACATGTACACAGGTAACATGTACACAGGTAACATGTACACAAGTAACATACACACAGGTAACATACACACAGGTAACAAGCACACAGGTAACAAGCACACAGGTAACATACACACAGGTAACATGTACACAAGTAACATACACACAGGTAACATACACACAGGTAACATGCACACAGGTAACAAGCACACAGGTAACATGTACACACAGTTACCATATGCACAGGTAACATACACACAGGTAACAAGCACACAGGTAACAAGCACACAGGTAACATGTACACACAGTTACCATATGCACAGGTAACATACAGAGAGAAAGAGAGAACGAACGAATAAACAAACAAACTTTATTTTAAAAGGGTAACAATTGGGCACGCAGGCCCGTCTTACATTCAGCCCTTTTCAGATCACTCATCTTTCATTCATCAATGTGCATGTTACATTTACATAGGGGAAAAAACATTGTCAAATGGATTTTGTAAGCTATAAACAATGACTATTACGCATGGTACACTTCACATGGGAAAAAAAAAACATTGTCAAATGAAAGTTGTAAACATAAACAGTGCATATTGCAATGTTGTGAGACACATCCCATCCACCCTCACTCCCGCAGCCACCACACTCCCTCAGCCACCCACACATCCCCCACCCACCACACCCCACCCACCCACACAATCCTCACGCACTCACACGACTCAGGCAAACATACTGCGCCACCCACCCAATGATCCCCACCACACACATTTCCCTACCCACACATTACAGCCCCCACACATCCCATAACCGACACCCACACACCCACCCACATATTCTCCAACACACACACCCTGCAACCACCCAGCAAAACACACCATCACAAAACCACACACACATACCCCCGTCAACCCACACATCCCTGCACTTATCACACATACATCCCGCACCCTCACACTCACAGTTTTCCCCACCCACCATACACACACATCGCCAACCTACACTCACTCACCCCACTCAATATCCGCCACCTCTCAACTACACATCCCACACCTATACACACATCCCCACCCACAAACACATCTCCCCACCTGCCCACACATATCCCCCACCCATAAACACCCAAAAACACACACCTCCCACCCACACACACACCTCCACCCACATATACCCCACCCACACACATCCGCCGCTCACACACATCTTCCACAAACACACACATCCCCCAACCATACACTCATCTTCACACACATCCACCCACTCACTTACTCATCCATCAACCACTCACACCCACACATCACCCACCCGCCCATCAACACATGCATCTCTCATCTACCCTCCCACCCACACACACCACAACCACCCAGCCAAACACACATCCCCCATCCTCACATACATCCGTCATCCACCTGCACATCCCACACCTCCCCCACCTCTCACACATCTCCCCTCCCACACAAAACTCCACCCATAAACACATTCCCCCCACACACATCCCCCACATGCATTCCTCATACACATCCCGCCCACACATCTCTCACCCACTGACACATCTCCCCACCCACCCACACATCCCCCACCTACAAACATCCTCACCACCCACACATACATCCTCCACCCACTCACACTTACCCATCCACACTCACACACTCCCACCCACACAGACATATCCCATTCACAGACACCCCTCCCCCACACTCATCCCCCACACCCATTACACACCCATCCCCAAACCCACACAATCTCCTACACACCCAGTCACCCACCCAAATACAATTTCCCTACCCCTACCCCCAACCCACCAACACCCACATACTTCCAATAATCCTCCCAATATCCCCCCCCCCACACACACACATATCCCTCACACACATACATCCCCCACCGACTACACATCCTTCACCCATCACAATCACGCATCAACCCATACACATCCCCACATACAACCCCTCCACACATACATTCCCCACACCCCCACACACATCCCTCACATACACACCCACACAAACATCCTCACAGTCTACACACATACATGATCACTGAAACTAATAAGAACAAACTCCCACACTTTACACACAGTTGAGACACTGATGATTGTCGTGAGCATTCTCGCAAAATTGTAAGAAGTGGAGAAAAAAAATTGTACATATACATCTGTGTAGCGTAAAGAAATTAGTGATGCAATTCAACTCTCTCTCTCTCTCTCTCTCTCTCTCTCCTCTCTTCTCTCTCTCTCTCTCTCTCTCACATCACAGTAAATATTATATTATACATGATAAAATCAAGGTGAGCATACAAAATGATAATATGAAGAGATGAGAATACAGAGGAAAAAAAATATGGAATTGGCATGTTACAGGACAATCAGTGGCCAACAAATGATACCTCTAGTCTGAAAAAGATGAGAGGCATAAAAATATAGAATAGTATGTTTACATGACAAGCTGCACTCAACTCTCTCTCTCTTCCTCTCTCTCTCTCTCTCTCTCTCTCTCTCCCTCCCTCTGTCTCTCTCCTTGGTCTCTCTCTCTTCTGTCTCACACACACGTACATACACAAACACGCCCACACAAAACATACACACGCAAATACACACATATACCCACGCACATACACACACCTACACACAATCCACATACGTACGCACACGTACTCACGTAAAACACACGAATACACACTCCCTCGCATACACTGCATGCATGCACACTTACACACACAAACATATACACATACATATACGAGCACACACACATACATACACACATATACACACGCACATACATATAAAAACACATGAACGCACACCTTAACACACATACAAACATACACACACAGATACACACATGTACACACACACATACAGACATGCACACACACATAAAGACACACACATAGACACACACACATATATGCTGCCTCACATAATCACTAACACTAAGAGATAGAGATAAGCAGCTCAGTGATGGCAGCTGTTGTTTGCCCAGGATCTGCTGGTGGTGGCGCTGTTCTTCACCAAGCTCTTCTCCTGTACGCACCCATCCTTGGCTATTGGGGAGCCCTGGCCTTCTACTTCCTCTTCAGGTCAGTTTTATTCTGCCTACCACACGTTGATCTGTGGCTGTTTGTGTATCTGTGGTTGGTTGTGTATCAGTGACTGTGTGTGTGTCAGTGAATGTTTGAGTATCTGTCGCTGTTTGTGTATCTGTGTTGTTTGTGTATCTGTGGTTTGTGTATATGTGGCTGTTTGTGTATCTGTGACTATTTGTGTATGTGGTGTTTGTGTATCTGTGGATGTTTGTGTGTCAGTGAATGTTTGTGTATCTGTGGCTGTGTATCTGTGGTTCTTTGTGTATGTGGTGTTTGTGTATCTGTGGCTGTTTGTGTATCTGTGACTATTTGTGTATGTGGTGTTTGTTTGTGTATGTGGTGTTTGTGTATCTGTGGATGTTTGTGTATCTGTGCGTATGTGGTCTTTGTGTATCTGTGGATGTTTGCATATGTGGACTTTGTGTATCTGTGGATGTTTGTGTATGTGCTGTTTGTGTATCTGTGGTTCTTTGTATATGTGGTGTTTGTGTATCTGTGGCTGTTTGTGTATCTGTGACTATTTGTGTATGTGGTGTTTGTTTGTGTATGTGGTGTTTGTGTATCTGTGGATGTTTGTGTATCTGTGCGTATGTGGTCTTTGTGTATCTGTGGATGTTTGCATATGTGGACTTTGTGTATCTGTGGATGTTTGTGTATGTGCTGTTTGGTATCTGTGGTTCTTTGTGTATGTGGTATTTGTGTATCTGTGGCTGTTTGTGTATCTGTGACTATTTGTGTATGTGGTTTTGTGGATGTTTGTGTATGTGGTGTTTGTATATCTGTGGCTGTTTGTGTATGTGGTGTTTGTGTATCTGTGGATGTTTGCGTATGTGGTCTTTGTGTTCTTCTTCTTTCGTTCGCTTGAAATATGTCTATATCTGCAATGTCGTCTCTTGCATGAATTGAACTGTTTTTTTCAGTTCACACAGTGGTCCATAGAGTTTATCTTCCACTGTCGTCTCTCTAGGCCAGAAGGTTGCCTAGATATGTTATATTTTGGGCAGTCTTGGAGTATGTGCTCTGCTGTCTGCGACGCCAATCCACATGTGCACATGGCTGTTTCACCAATCTTGAATTTTGTATACATGTGGTTGCGTAATCTATTGTGTCCTGTTCTGAGGCGCAGAATAATGACTTGTTCTGGTCTGTCCATAACGTGGTAGTCATCTTGAGCAGGTTTTGGTGGCTTTCTGACTGATTTGATCATTCTTTTCTTTTGGTGGTATGTAACGGGCACATCAGGCTGTTCTTCTTTGGCTCCTTCCTTAGCCAATTGATCAGCTCTGTCGTTTCCGGGTACTCCACAGTGGGATGGTATCCACTGTATGGTGACTTTATGCTGACTGCTAAGTTCAGAAAGTAGTGTCCTTAGTACTGGCAATTTCCCAGAGAGGAGCGCCTCGAGTACTGATTTTGCATCTGTTAGTAGCACCACAGGTTGTGTACCATTGCTGTTATTTAGTAATTTCTCTGTTGCTATCTTGATTGCCTCAATTTCGGCATCATAGTTATGGCAGTACTTTCCTGTCGGTACTCTGGCTGTGTCCCTAGTATTATTTGGGTATTCTATGTACACTCCCGCTCCTCCATTTCGAACAGCATTTTGTGCTGACCCATCTGTGTAGACTCGGATCCAGAGATCCTGTGGGTATTCTTCATCAAGGAAGCTGAGAGTGGCTGTTCTGCGCTGCACACTGTTCTGTTCTTCCTTGTCAAATATTCCTCTCACTTTTGTCTGGATTTGTAACGATAGTCTATGCTCATCTTTCCATGGAGTTCGCTCTGGAATAGTTGTTAGGGGGATACCAACTGTGGGCAGATCAGTGGTTTCTCTGCAGAGTCGTTTGGCCTGGTGGATAAAACTACTTCTTTTCAACCGCCCCATAGCTAGGTTTTCAAATCTGTTCTTCATAGGGTGGCCTGGCAAGCTGAGGAACTTTTCTGCTTGTATTAGCGTTTTCGTATCTCTGCGCTCACTCAGTGCCTGTGTCCTCCCCATCTTCTCCATTTCCACTATAGGGGTTGATCTCATCCCTCCTGTGGTGACTCTAAGTGCTTGATTTTGCACCTTGTCCAGCTCTTGTAGTGTGGTTTTTGATGCTGAACACCACGCAGTTGACCCATATTCCAGGTGTGGTCGTATGCTCTGTTGGTAAACTTTGCTAAGTATTTTCGTACTGGCTCCCCATGTGGTTCCACTTAGCTTTCTCAGGATGGCTATTTTCCTTCTGGCTTTTGCTACTGCTTTGTTGATGTGCTTTCTCCATGTCAGCTTGCCATCAAATGTTACTCCAAGGTATGTTGGTTCTTTATCTTCTCTTAGGGGTGTTCCATTTATCTGGATGATCCCTGCCTTTTGTTTTGGAGAGAGGGTAAATAGGGTGGTGCTGCACTTGTCAGTGTTTATGCTGACACACCATCTATTTGCCCATGCAGCAAATGTATCTACAGCTCTTTGTAGCAATCTGGTGGCCACTGATGCATATTCATTTGTGCTCCATAGAACCAGGTCATCGGCGTACATTGCCGCTTTAATTCCATGCGGTAGGTGAGCAACAAGATCATTGATGAAGATTAGAAAAAGTGTGGGGGACAAGACTCCGCCCTGGGGGACACCGTGACGCAGTAGTACTTTCTTGCTCTTGAGTCCGTCTATCTGTACTCGGGCTCTTCTGTTGTGCAAGTATGCTTTCACCCATTTGTACATTCTTCCATTGACTTTGCAGTTTCTCAGTTTCTTCATCAGACCTTCTTTCCAGACTTTGTCAAAGGCTTTCTTCAGATCTATCCATGCCGCAAGCACCAGCTTTTTCTCTTGGAATGCATCCTCAATTTCTTGAGAGATGTAGGTTGTCTGATCTTCCGTAGAGTAGCACTGCCTAAAGCCAGCCTGCTGTGGCACAAGGATGTTTTTACTTTCAATGTACCACTGCAGTCTGTGATTGATGATGCGCTCCAGTGTTTTGCAGAGACAGCTGGTGAGGCTAATTGGTCTGTAGCTAGAGGCAATGGAACCATCTTTCCCTGATTTAGGAGGGGTATCATGATTGCTTCTCTCCAGGCTTGTGGAACACTGCCTAAGGTCCAGCTGTTATTGAAGATCTGCAACAGCTTTGTTTTGGCCTCTGTTCCTAGGTTCCTGATCATTTCATTGGAGATACCATCAGCTCCTGGTGACTTTCTCATTTTCAGTTTTGATATGGCTAGCTCCAGTTCGCTGATTGTGATGGGTGCCTCCAGAACCTCATGTACTATTTCCTTCTGTCCTGTATGTTGTCGTTTCTCTCGAATCTCTTGTTGTTTCTCTGGACTAATTTTGATATTGCTATCTTGTGCGAACGAGTCCGCAAAATGGTCAGCTGCTTGCTTTCTTGTTAAGATTTTTCCATCTTTATGTAGCGCAATTTTTGAGTTTCTCCTGTGCCCTCGTCATTAAGCTGTTTTATTAGCTTCCACAATTTCCTTGTGTCTCTTTCAAAGTTCAGAGACTCCGTTTTCTCCTGCCAGCTTTTCCGTCTAGCCTGCAGCTTGGCCCTTTGAAATTTGGCTTTTGCATGCTGGAATTTATTGTGGTGCTCTTGGCTGGGTGTGGCCTCTGCTTGCTTTCTACACACTTCAACATCATTATGCAACTGTTCCAGTTCACTACTCCAGTAGGGTTTATATTGTTTACGGGCTCCTCTTGGTACTGTTTCTCGCGCTGCCTGTAGTATGCATTTCCCAAACTCTTCAACTACTTTATTTATGTCTTTCTCAGTGTTCAGGTTTCTAACCAATATGCTGGTGCGATGCTTGTACATTGCCCAGTCTGCTTTCTTGTAGTTCCACCTCGAGAGGGTGCTGCTTTCACTTACAAGCTCATTTTCTACGGTTAGAAAGACTGGCCGATGGTCACTGCCACCAAGTTGTTTCCCAACAATTCGTGTAATGTTCCACTCCAGGTCTGGTGAATGAAAAGCCAGGTCAGGTGTAGTTGTAGAGTGCCATGATCTCGAGTAGAAAGTATGTGGGTCGGACGGCTTGTTAATCAACATGAATCTATTCTCATCCTGCCAGTCTTCAGTCTCTCTCCTCTCTGGTCCATGTGATCATAGCCCCAGCTCTGCGAGTGGCTGTTGAAATCGCCACACACAATCATTTTTTCTTTTAGTGGTAGTGTGTCCAGTGCCTGTGGGCGGTCACTTGGACAGTAGTAATTGATCAGATGTAGATCTGTATTACCTGTCTTAAGTTTAAGTGTCTGATACTCAGCCCCTTCCATGTAGACTTTGATTTGGGAAGCCATGATGTTATTTCTTACAAGGTCAGTATCCCACCTTTTCGCCTGTCCTTTCGGTCAGATCGGTAACACTGGTAGCCTCTGATTTTGAAGGCTATATTTTCATTGAGGTGAGTTTCTTGCAAGCAACATATGCTTACTTTTTCTTGGTCCAAGATTTTTTCTAATTCTATTTTTTTGTTGCTGACTCCCTCCGCATTCCAGTGCATTATTTTAAGTCTTCGTTTGGTAAGGCCAGTCATCCTATTCTCATGTCCCCTGGCTCCACAGGACATCTGAGAAGGACCTCCAGTAGTTGGGGTTGGACCCTTTCGAGACATAGGGCCCGGCACTGCACCTGCCTGGGGGTCCAAAGCAGGGCGAGCACCATAACGATTAGCAGTAGTCGACATATTCCATTTTGCGTGATTGCGTGGCATCCTGATTTCTGTGGTGCGCCTCTTGGCTGGTTGCCTCCGACTTCAGCACCTTTCTTTGCTAGAGCAGACTGTGGTCTCACTCGAGTGTAGATGTGTACACGCACACACACCTGTCTGCGCATGCATGTACGTGCATACACATCTAGAGCATACTGGTTATTTTCCGGCGCCAGAGATTCGCCGTCGCCCCTTCTCCTGTTAGTTTAAACAGGTCCGCCGCGTGAAGGCCAGGAGTTGGACTTTTGCTGCATAGGTTATGTATTCACGAGCCATTGAGGTATTTAAGCACTGGAGATCCCCCAACACTACGCCTCGGCTACATACAGCAACATTTGGAACCCCTGGTCTTTGTGTATCTGTGGATATTTGCGTATGTGGACTTTGTGTATCTGTGGATGTTTGTGTATGTGCTGTTTGTGTATCTGTGGTTCTTTGTGTATGTGGTGTTTGTGTATCTGTGGCTGTTTTGTGTATCTGTGGATGTTTGTGTATGTGGTGTTTGTGTATCTGTGGTGTTTTGTCTATGTGGTGTTTGTGTATCTGTGGATGTTTGTGTATGTGGTGTTTGTGTATCTGTGGCTGTTTGTGTATCTGTGGCTGTTTGTGTATGTGGTGTTTGTGTATCTGTGGTGTTTGTCTATGTGGTGTTTGTGTATCTGTGGATGTTTGTCTATGTGGTGTTTGTGTATCTGTGGCCGTTTGTGTATCTGTGGCTGTTTGTGTATGTGGTGTTTGTGTATCTGTGGTTGTTTGTGTATCGGTGGCTATTTGTGTATCTGTGGCTGTTAGTGTATGTGTGGCTGTGTGTGTATCGGTGGCTATTTGTATATCTGTGGCTGTTAGTGTATCTGTGGCTGTGTGTGTATCGGTGGCTGTGAGTGTATCTGTGGCTGTTTTGTGTATCTGTGTCTGTTTGTGTATCTGTGGCTGTTTATGTATCTGTGGTTGACTGTGTATCAGTGCAGTGGATGTTTGTGTGTCTGTGGCTGTGTGTATATCTGTGGCTGTGTGTGTATCTGTGGCTGTGTGTGTATCTATGGCTGTTTTTATAATGGTTGTTTGTGTATCTGTGGTTGTTTGTGTATCTATAGTTGTTTATGTATCTATATTTGTTTGTGTATCTGTGGTTGTTTGTGTATCTGTGGCTGTTAGTGTATCTGTGGCTGTGTGTGTATCGGTGGCTGTTAGTGTATCTGTGGCTGTATGTATCGGTGACTGTTTGTGTATCTCTGGCTGTGTGTGTATCGGTGGCTATTTGTGTATCTGTGGCTGTTAGTGTATGTGTGGCTGTGTGTGTATCGGTGGCTATTTGTGTATCTGTGGCTGTTGTGTATCTGTGGCTGTGTGTGTATTGGTGGCTGTGAGTGTATCTGTGGCTGTTTGTATCAGTGGCTGTGTGTGTATCTGTGGCTGTGTGTGTATCTGTGGCTATGTGTGCATCGGCAGCTGTTTGTGTATCTGTGGTTGTTTAGTCCATGTAATCATTGTGTACATTTCTTTGTCATCACTGTGTTGTACATTATCACATGTGTTTATCTTATCTATCGTACAACATCACATTAATTTTGTCTCATACAATATCACATTTACCTCCTACACCATCAACGCATGTCACCTACAACATCACACATGTCTCCTACATCATCACACATGTCACCTACAACATCACATGTCTCCTACAACAATACGTATGTCTCCTACATCATCAACGCATGTCACCTACAACATCACATGTGTCACCTACAACATCATGTGTGTGTCCTACAATATCACACATGTCTCCTACAACATCACACATGCCTCCTACAACATCACGCATGTCTTCTACAACATCACACATGTCTCCTACAACATTATGTATGTCACCTACACCATCACATATCTCCTACAACATCACACATGTCTCCTACAACATCACACATGTCTCCTACAACATCACACATGTCTCCTACAACATCACACATGTCACCTACAACATCACATGTCTCCTACAACATTACGTATGTCTCCTACATTATCAACGCACGTCACCTACAACATCACATGTGTCACCTACAACATCGTGTGTGTCTCCTACAATATCACAAGTGTCTCCTACAACATCACAAGTGTCTCCTACAACATCACACATGTCTCCTACAACATCACACATGTCTCCTACAACATCACAAGTGTCTCCTACAACATCACACATGTCTCCTACAACATCACACATGTCTCCTACAACATCACACATGTCTCCTACAACATCACACACATCTCCTACAACATCACACATGTCACCTACAACATCACACATGTCTCCTACAACATCACACATGTCTCCTACAACATCACAAGTGTCTCCTACAACATCACACACGTCTCCTACAACATCAGGCATGTCTCCTACAACATCACACATGTCACCTACAAAATCACACATGTCTCCTACAACATCACAAGTGTCTCCTACAACATTATATGTTGCCTACAACATCACACGTCTCCTACAACATCACATGTGTCTCCTACAACATCAGTCATGTCTCCTACAACAAACATGTCTCCTACAACATCACACATGTCTCCTATAACATCACATATGTCTCCTACAACATCACATATGTCTCCTACAACATCACACGTCTCCTACAACATCACACGTCTCCTACAACATCACATGTGTCTCCTACAACATCAGACGTGTCTCCTACAACAAACATGTCTCCTACAACATCACACATGTCTCCTACAACATCAGACATGTCTCCTACAACATCACATGTGTCTCCTACAACATCATATGTGTCTCCTACAGAATCACACACGTCTCCTACAACATCACACATGTCTCCTACAACATCACACATGTCTCCTACAACATCACACATGTCTCCTACAACATCACACATGTCACCTACAACATCACAAGTGTCTCCTACAACATCACACATGTCTCCTACAACATCACACATGTCTCCTACAACATCACACATGTCTCCTACAACATCACACATGTCTCCTACAACATCACACATGTCTCCTACAACATCACAAGTGTCTCCTACAACATCACACATGTCTCCTACAACATCACAAGTGTCTCCTACAACATCACACATGTCTCCTACAACATCACACATGTCTCGTATAACATCACAAGTGTCTCCTACAACATCACACATATCTCCTACAACATCACACATGTCACCTACAACATTACGTATGTCTCCTACATCATCAACGCATGTCACCTACAACATCACATGTGTCACCTACAACATCGTGTGTCTCTCCTACAATATCACAAGTGTCTCCTACAACATCACAAGTGTCTCTTACAACATCACACATGTCTCATACAACATCACACATGTCTCATACAACATCACACATGCCTCCTACAACATCAGACATGTCTCCTACAACATCACACATGTCTCCTACAACATCACACATGTCTCCTACAACATCACACATGTCTCCTACAACATCACACATGTCACCTACAACATCACACATGTCTCCTACAACATCACACATGTCTCCTACAACATCACAAGTGTCTCCTACAACATCACACACATCTCCTACAACATCACACATGTCTCCTACAACATCACACATGTCACCTACAACATCACACATGTCTCCTACAACATCACACACATCTCCTACAACATCACACATGTCGCCTACACCATCACATATCTCCTACAACATCACACATGTCTCCTACAACATCACACATGTCTCCTACAACATCACACATGTCACCTACAACATCACACATGTCTCCTACAACATCACACATGTCTCCTACAACATCACAAGTGTCTCCTACAACATCACACACATCTCCTACAACATCAGACATGTCTCCTACAACATCACACATGTCACCTACAACATCACACATGTCTCCTACAACATCACAAGTGTCTCCTACAACATCACACACATCTCCTACAACATCACACATGTCGCCTACACCATCACATATCTCCTACAACATCACATATGTCTCCTACAACATCACACGTCTCCTACAACATTATGTATGTTGCCTACAACATCACACATCTCCTACAACATCACATGTGTCTCCTACAACATCAGTCATGTCTCCTACAACAAACATGTCTCCTACAACATCACACATGTCTCCTACAACATCACATATGTCTCCTACAACATCACATATGTCTCCTACAACATCACACGTCTCCTACAACATTATGTATGTTGCCTACAACATCACACATCTCCTAAAACATCACATGTGTCTCCTACAACATCAGACGTGTCTCCTACAACAAACATGTCTCCTACAACATCACTCATGTCTCCTACAACATCAGACATGTCTCCTACAACATCACATGTGTCTCCTACAACATCATATGTGTCTCCTACAGAATCACACACGTCTCCTACAACATCACACATGTCTCCTACAACATCACACACGTCTCCTACAACATCACACATGTCTCCTATAACATCACACATGTCACCTACAACATCACAAGTGTCTCCTACAAACATCACACATGTCTCCTACAACATCACACATGTCTCCTACAACATCACACATGTCTCCTACAACATCACACATGTCTCCTACAACATCACAAGTGTCTCCTACAACATCACACATGTCTCCTACAACATCACACATGTCTCCTACAACATCACACATGTCTCCTACAACATCACACATGTCTCCTACAACATCACACATGTCTCCTACAACATCACCATGTCTCCTATAACATCACAAGTGTCTCCTACAACATCACACATGTCTCCTACAACATCACACATGTCTCCTACAACATCACACACATCTCCTACAACATCACACACGTCTCCTACAACATCACACATGTCTCCTACAACATCACACATGTCTCCTACAACATCACACATGTCTCCTACAACATCACACGTGTCTCCTACAACATCACACGCGTCTCCTACAACACCACATGCGTCTCCTACAACACCACTCATGTCTCCTACAACATCACTCATGTCTCCTACATCATCACTTGTGTCTCCCACAACATCACACGTGTGTGTCCTACAACATCACACATGTCTCCTACAACATCACACGTGTGTCTCCTACAACATCACATTATCTCATACAACAGGTGTCTGGAGAGCCACTGGTTTACGTGGGTAGCCCAGTCCAACCATATTCCCATGGAGATTGACCACGACACTGGCTTGCCCTGGTTGCAGCTTCAACTGCAGGCCACCTGTAATGTGGAGCAGAGCTTCTTCAATGACTGGTTCACTGGACACCTCAACTTCCAGATAGAGCATCAGTCAGTATCTGCCACATTGTCTTAGACTTGAGTACTTTAGTGTCATCATGTGTGTGATCAGTGGGCAAGAAGATGTTCTGGTGGGCATGGTTCATGGTAATGTGGGACGATTCTGTTCTTGTGGGCTTGATTCATGGTAATGTGGGACGATTCTGTTCTTGTGGGCTTGATTCATGGTAATGTAGGACAATTCTGTTCTTGTGGGTTTGATTCATGGTAATATGAGATGATTCTGTTCTTGTGGACTTGATTCATGTTGGTATGGGATGATTAATATACCAACAGTAGAAAACCAGGTATTTGATTTCCGCAACTTGTTTTTCTTCTAAGTGTGCCATAAAGATGTCCTCTAGATTTTTGTTTTTAAGTGTGCCATATGTATATGTCCTTTAGAACGTTGTTTGTTTTCTAAGTGTGCCATAAAGATGTCCTCTAGAATGGGACCTAGAGGATTCCCTTGACCATTCTGTCAGTTTGGAGTAGGATTGTTTAAGGAAATAGAATGAAATGTTGGATGTGCACAGTATTGTAGTTTCTCTAGTTTAGATGCTGGCAGGCCTAGCTTCAATGTCTTCTCTTGTTGTTTACCCATGTGAATGTATCATGCACTACTGATGAACGAAAGATGAGTGAAGGGCCGAATGTAAGACAGGCCTGCGAGCTCAATTTGTGACCCTTTGAAAATAAAGTTCAATCAATCAATCAATCTATCTATCTCTTGCATCTGATTACAGATGATGTCACAGTTTCTTCTCTTATAGGTAATTACAGATAACTTCACAGTTTCTTCTCTTGCATGTGATTATAGATGACTTCAGTTTCTTCTCTTGTATGGTGATTACAGATGACTTCACTGTTTCATCTCTTATATGGTGATTACAGATGACTTCACTGTTTAATCTCTTATATGGTGATTACAGATGAGTTCAGTTTCTTCTCTTGCATGTGATTATAGATGACTTCTGTTTCTTCTCTTTCATTTGATTACAGATGACTTCACTGTTAATTCTCTTGTATGTGATTACAGATGATTGATGCCATGTGCTTTTGTTGGTTCGACCAGTTTGAATGAATCTTTAAGTATTACCATGTCGAATGATTATTGTAATAGGATAAAGCATTTTGGCATCCAGGGTTGCATTGAGTTGTCTTTGTAGTTTTGTTGTTCACAGATTGTTTACATGTGGTAAAGTTGTTGTTCACAAGTTGTGTACATGTGGTATAGTTGTTGTTCACCAGTTGTGTACATGTGGTATAGTTGTTCACATGTAGTGTACATGTGGTATAGTTGTTCACAGGCTGCGTACATGTGGTATAGTTGTTCACAAGTTGGCCTATGGAGGTCAGTGTTCTCATAAGTACAAGCAAGCTAACTCAGTCATGACTTGTGGGCTATGTACTGTCAGTGTTCTCACAAGTACAAGCAAGCTAACTCAGTCATGATTTGTGGGCTATGTACTGTCAGTGTTCTCACAAGTACAAGCAGGATAGCCGAGTCATGACTTGTGGGCTATGTACTGTCAGTGTTCTCACAAGTACAAGCAGGATAACTCAGTCATGACTTGTGGGCTATGTACTGTCAGTGTTCTCACAAGTACAAGCAGGATAGCTCAGTCATGACTTGTGGGCTATGTACTGTCAGTGTTCTCACAAGTACAAGCAGGATAGCCGAGTCATGACTTGTGGGCTATGTACTGTCAATGTTCTCACAAGTACAAGCAGGATAGCCGAGTCATGACTTGTGGGCTATGTACTGTCAGTGTTCTCACAAGTACAAGCAGGATAGCCGAGTCATGACTTGTGGGCTATGTACTGTCAGTGTTCTCACAAGTACAAGCAGGATAGCCGAGTCATGACTTGTGGGCTATGTACTGTCAGTGTTCTCACAAGTACAAGCAGGATAGCCGAGTCATGACTTGTGGGCTATGTACTGTCAGTGTTCTCACAAGTACAAGCAGGATAGCCGAGTCATGACTTGTGGGCTATGTACTGTCAGTGTTCTCACAAGTACAAGCAGGATAGCCGAGTCATGACTTGTGGGCTATGTACTGTCAGTGTTCTCACAAGTACAAGCAGGATAGCCGAGTCATGACTTGTGGGCTATGTACTGTCAGTGTTCTCACAAGTACAAGCAGGATAGCCGAGTCATGACTTGTGGGCTATGTACTGTCAGTGTTCTCACAAGTACAAGCAAACTAACTCAGTCATGACTTGTGGGCTATGTACTGTCAGTGTTCTCACAAGTACAAGCAAGCTAACTCAGTCATGATTTGTGGGCTATGTACTGTCAGTGTTCTCACAAGTACAAGCAGGATAGCCGAGTCATGACTTGTGGGCTATGTACTGTCAGTGTTCTCACAAGTACAAGCAGGAAAGCCGAGTCATGACTTGTGGGCTATGTATTGTCAGTGTTCTCACAAGTACAAGCAGGATAGCCGAGTCATGACTTGTGGGCTATGTACTGTCAGTGTTCTCACAAGTACAAGCAAACTAACTCAGTCATGACTTGTGGGCTATGTACTGTCAGTGTTCTCACAAGTACAAGCAAGCTAACTCAGTCATGATTTGTGGGCTATGTACTGTCAGTGTTCTCACAAGTACAAGCAAACTAACTCAGTCATGATTTGTGGGCTATGTACTGTCAGTGTTCTCACAAGTACAAGCAAGCTAACTCAGTCATGATTTGTGGGCTATGTACTGTCAGTGTTCTCACAAGTACAAGCAAACTAACTCAGTCATGACTTGTGGGCTATGTACTGTCAGTGTTCTCACAAGTACAAGCAAGCTAACTCAGTCATGATTTGTGGGCTATGTACTGTCAGTGTTCTCACAAGTACAAGCAGGATAGCCGAGTCATGACTTGTGGGCTATGTACTGTCAGTGTTCTCACAAGTACAAGCAGGATAGCCGAGTCATGACTTGTGGGCTATGTACTGTCAGTGTTCTCACAAGTACAAGCAAGCTAACTCAGTCATGACTTGTGGGCTATGTACTGTCAGTGTTCTCACAAGTACAAGCAAGCTATCTCAGCCATGACTTGTGGGCTATGTACTGTCAGTGTTCTCACAAGTACAAGCAGGCTAACTCAGTCATGACTTGTGGGCTATGTACTGTCAGTGTTCTCACAAGTACAAGCAGGATAGCCGAGTCATGACTTGTGGGCTATGTACTGTCAGAGTTCTCACAAGTACAAGCAGGATAGCCGAGTCATGACTTGTGGGCTATGTACTGTCAGTGTTCTCACAAGTACAAGCAAGCTAACTCAGTCATGACTTGTGGGCTATGTACTGTCAGTGTTCTCACAAGTACAAGCAAGCTATCTCAGCCATGACTTGTGGGCTATGTACTGTCAGTGTTCTCACAAGTACAAGCAGGATAGCCGAGTCATGACTTGTGGGCTATGTACTGTCAGTGTTCTCACAAGTACAAGCAGGATAGCCGAGTCATGACTTGTGGGCTATGTACTGTCAGTGTTCTCACAAGTACAAGCAAGCTAACTCAGTCATGACTTGTGGGCTATGTACTGTCAGTGTTCTCACAAGTACAAGCAGGATAGCCGAGTCATGACTTGTGGGCTATGTACTGTCAGTGTTCTCACAAGTACAAGCAAGCTAACTCAGTCATGACTTGTGGGCTATGTACTGTCAGTGTTCTCACAAGTACAAGCAGGATAGCCGAGTCATGACTTGTGGGCTATGTACTGTCAGTGTTCTCACAAGTACAAGCAAGCTAACTCAGTCATGATTTGTGGGCTATGTACTGTCAGTGTTCTCACAAGTACAAGCAAGCTAACTCAGTCATGACTTGTGGGCTATGTACTGTCAGTGTTCTCACAAGTACAAGCAAGCTAACTCAGTCATGACTTGTGGGCTATGTACTGTCAGTGTTCTCACAAGTACAAGCAAGCTAACTCAGTCATGACTTGTGGCTATGTACTGTCAGTGTTCTCACAAGTACAAGCAGGATAGCCGAGTCATGACTTGTGGGCTATGTACTGTCAGTGTTCTCACAAGTACAAGCAAGCTATCTCAGCCATGACTTGTGGGCTATGGCGGTCCTGGCGCTTGCACGTGTGCACACACACAGACCCACCTGCCTATCTTGCAGTGAGACATGACAACCTCACAGTGTGGATTCCCACAACTCTTTATGAGAGATAATTGATGTGTGAAAGATGAATGGATGGACAGGCAGCATGTCAGACGGACGTGTCTGCCCAATGTGTGACATTAAATGTGTTCATTGGTTGATTCTGCCTGGCCTTGATGTCTGTGTGCTTGTCCACAGCCTGTTTCCCACCATGCCGCGGCACAACCTGCACAAGGTGGCTCCCCTGGTGAAGTCTATCTGTCATAAACATGGCATCCCCTACCAGGTCAAGCCTCTTGGCACAGCCTTCGCAGACATTGTCAGGTGAGCCAACTTGTTTGTGTGGTCAGTCATCACTTGTCATGTGTTTCTTTCCCAATCTAGCCCTGGCAGAGACAGAGACAGAGAGAGAGACACACACACATGCACGCACACACGCACACACACAGACAGACCGAGTATACAGCTTGCAGTCAGTAGAGATCAAAGTCTGCCCCTGATCCAGAATCTCTCTACAAATGCTCTGTTGTTGGCTGGGAGAGTGTGCGCCCGGTCTCTACAAATGCTCTGTTGTTGTTGGCTGGGAGTGAGTGTGTCCAGTCTCTATAAATGCTCTGTTGTTGTTGGCTGGGAGTGAGTGTGTCCAGTCTCTATAAATGCTCTGTTGTTGTTGGCTGGGAGTGAGTGTGTCCAGTCTCTACAAATGCTCTGTTGGCTGGGAGTGTGTGTGTCCAGTCTCTACAAATGCTCTGTTGTTGTTGGCTGGGAGAGAGTGTGTCCAGTCTCTATAAATGCTCTGTTGTTGTTGGCTGGGAGAGAGTGTGTCCAGTCTCTACAAATGCTCTGTTGGCTGGGAGAGAGTGTGTCCAGTCTCTACAAATGCTCTGTTGTTGTTGGCTGGGAGAGAGTGTGTCCAGTCTCTACAAATGCTCTGTTGGCTGGGAGAGAGTGTGTCCAGTCTCTACAAATGCTCTGTTGTTGTTGGCTGGGAGTGTGTGTGTCCAGTCTCTACAAATGCTCTGTTGGCTGGGAGTGTGTGTGTCCAGTCTCTACAAATGCTCTGTTGTTGTTGGCTGGGAGTGAGTGTGTCCAGTCTCTATAAATGCTCTGTTGTTGTTGGCTGGGAGAGAGTGTGTCCAGTCTCTACAAATGCTCTGTTGGCTGGGAGAGAGTGTGTCCAGTCTCTACAAATGCTCTGTTGTTGTTGGCTGGGAGAGAGTGTGTCCAGTCTCTACAAATGCTCTGTTGGCTGGGAGAGAGTGTGTCCAGTCTCTACAAATGCTCTGTTGTTGTTGGCTGGGAGTGTGTGTGTCCAGTCTCTACAAATGCTCTGTTGTTGTTGGCTGGGAGAGTGTGTGTCCAGTCTCTACAAATGCTCTGTTGTTGTTGGCTGGGAGTGAGTGTGTCCAGTCTCTATAAATGCTCTGTTGTTGTTGGCTGGGAGAGAGTGTGTCCAGTCTCTACAAATGCTCTGTTGGCTGGGAGAGAGTGTGTCCAGTCTCTAAAAATGCTCTGTTGTTGTTGGCTGGGAGAGAGAGTGTCCAGTCTCTACAAATGCTCTGTTGTTGTTGGCTGGGAGTGAGTGTGTCCAGTCTCTACAAATGCTCTGTTGTTGTTGGCTGGGAGTGAGTGTGTCCAGTCTCTACAAATGCTCTGTTGTTGTTGGCTGGGAGTGAGTGTGTCCAGTCTCTACAAATGCTCTGTTGTTGTTGGCTGGGAGTGAGTGTGTCCAGTCTCTACAAATGCTCTGTTGTTGTTGGCTGGGAGTGAGTGTGTCCAGTCTCTACAAATGCTCTGTTGGCTGGGAGTGAGTGTGTACAGTCTCTACAAATGCTCTGTTGTTGTTGGCTGGGAGAGAGAGTGCCCAGTCTCTATAAATGCTCTGTTGTTGTTGGCTGGGAGAGAGAGTGTCCAGTCTCTACAAATGCTCTGTTGTTGTTGGCTGGGAGTGAGTGTGTCCAGTCTCTATAAATGCTCTGTTGTTGTTGGCTGGGAGAGAGAGTGCCCAGTCTCTACAAATGCTCTGTTGTTGTTGGCTGGGAGAGAGTGTGTCCAGTCTCTACAAATGCTCTGTTGTTGTTGGCTGGGAGAGAGTGTGTCCAGTCTCTATAAATGCTCTGTTGTTGTTGGCTGGGAGAGAGTGTGTCCAGTCTCTACAAATGCTCTGTTGGCTGGGAGAGAGTGTGTCCAGTCTCTACAAATGCTCTGTTGTTGTTGGCTGGGAGAGAGTGTGTCCAGTCTCTACAAATGCTCTGTTGGCTGGGAGAGAGTGTGTCCAGTCTCTACAAATGCTCTGTTGTTGTTGGCTGGGAGTGTGTGTGTCCAGTCTCTACAAATGCTCTGTTGTTGTTGGCTGGGAGAGTGTGTGTCCAGTCTCTACAAATGCTCTGTTGTTGTTGGCTGGGAGTGAGTGTGTCCAGTCTCTATAAATGCTCTGTTGTTGTTGGCTGGGAGAGAGTGTGTCCAGTCTCTACAAATGCTCTGTTGGCTGGGAGAGAGAGTGTCCAGTCTCTACAAATGCTCTGTTGTTGTTGGCTGGGAGTGAGTGTGTCCAGTCTCTATAAATGCTCTGTTGTTGTTGGCTGGGAGTGAGTGTGTCCAGTCTCTACAAATGCTCTGTTGTTGTTGGCTGGGAGTGAGTGTGTCCAGTCTCTATAAATGCTCTGTTGTTGTTGGCTGGGAGAGAGTGTGTCCAGTCTCTACAAATGCTCTGTTGGCTGGGAGAGAGTGTGTCCAGTCTCTACAAATGCTCTGTTGTTGTTGGCTGGGAGAGAGAGTGTCCAGTCTCTACAAATGCTCTGTTGTTGTTGGCTGGGAGTGAGTGTGTCCAGTCTCTACAAATGCTCTGTTGTTGTTGGCTGGGAGTGAGTGTGTCCAGTCTCTACAAATGCTCTGTTTTTGTTGTTGGCTGGGAGTGAGTGTGTCCAGTCTCTACAAATGCTCTGTTGTTGTTGGCTGGGAGTGAGTGTGTCCAGTCTCTACAAATGCTCTGTTGTTGTTGGCTGGGAGAGTGTGTGTCCAGTCTCTACAAATGCTCTGTTGTTGTTGCTGGGAGTGAGTGTGTCCAGTCTCTATAAATGCTCTGTTGTTGTTGGCTGGGAGAGAGTGTGTCCAGTCTCTACAAATGCTCTGTTGGCTGGGAGAGAGTGTGTCCAGTCTCTACAAATGCTCTGTTGTTGTTGGCTGGGAGAGAGAGTGTCCAGTCTCTACAAATGCTCTGTTGTTGTTGGCTGGGAGTGAGTGTGTCCAGTCTCTATAAATGCTCTGTTGTTGTTGGCTGGGAGTGAGTGTGTCCAGTCTCTACAAATGCTCTGTTGTTGTTGGCTGGGAGTGAGTGTGTCCAGTCTCTACAAATGCTCTGTTGTTGTTGGCTGGGAGAGAGTGTGTCCAGTCTCTACAAATGCTCTGTTGTTGTTGACTGGGAGAGAGAGTGTCCAGTCTCTACAAATGCTCTGTTGTTGTTGGCTGGGAGTGAGTGTGTCCAGTCTCTACAAATTCTCTGTTGTTGTTGGCTGGGAGTGAGTGTGTCCAGTCTCTACAAATGCTCTGTTGTTGTTGGCTGGGAGTGAGTGTGTCCAGTCTCTACAAATGCTCTGTTGTTGTTGGCTGGGAGTGAGTGTGTCCAGTCTCTACAAATGCTCTGTTTGTTGTTGGCTGGGAGTGAGTGTGTCCAGTCTCTACAAATGCTCTGTTGGCTGGGAGTGAGTGTGTACAGTCTCTACAAATGCTCTGTTGTTGTTGGCTGGGAGAGAGAGTGCCCAGTCTCTATAAATGCTCTGTTGTTGTTGGCTGGGAGAGAGTGTGTCCAGTCTCTACAAATGCTCTGTTGTTGTTGGCTGGGAGTGAGTGTGTCCAGTCTCTATAAATGCTCTGTTGTTGTTGGCTGGGAGAGAGAGTGCCAGTCTCTACAAATGCTCTGTTGTTGTGGCTGGGAGAGAGTGTGTCCAGTCTCTACAAATGCTCTGTTGTTGTTGGCTGGGAGAGAGTGTGTCCAGTCTCTATAAATGCTCTGTTGTTGTTGCTGGGAGAGAGTGTGTCCAGTCTCTACAAATGCTCTGTTGGCTGGAGAGAGTGTGTCCAGTCTCTACAAATGCTCTGTTTGTTGTTGGCTGGGAGAGAGTGTGTCCAGTCTCTACAAATGCTCTGTTGGCTGGGAGAGAGTGTGTCCAGTCTCTACAATGCTCTGTTGTTGTTGGCTGGGAGTGTGTGTGTCCAGTCTCTACAAATGCTCTGTTGTTTGTTGGCTGGGAGAGTGTGTGTCCAGTCTCTACAAATGCTCTGTTGTTGTTGGCTGGGAGTGAGTGTGTCCAGTCTCTATAAATGCTCTGTTGTTGTTGGCTGGGAGAGAGTGTGTCCAGTCTCTACAAATGCTCTGTTGGCTGGGAGAGAGTGTGTCCAGTCTCTACAAATGCTCTGTTGTTGTTGGCTGGGAGAGAGAGTGTCCAGTCTCTACAAATGCTCTGTTGTTGTTGCTGGGAGTGAGTGTGTCCAGTCTCTATAAATGCTCTGTTGTTGTTGGCTGGGAGTGAGTGTGTCCAGTCTCTACAAATGCTCTGTTGTTGTTGGCTGGGAGTGAGTGTGTCCAGTCTCTACAAATGCTCTGTTGTTGTTGGCTGGGAGAGAGAGTGCCCAGTCTCTACAAATGCTCTGTTGTTGTTGGCTGGGAGAGAGAGTGTCCAGTCTCTACAAATGCTCTGTTGTTGTTGGCTGGGAGAGAGAGTGCCCAGTCTCTACAAATGCTCTGTTGTTGTTGGCTGGGAGAGAGAGTGCCCAGTCTCTACAAATACTCTGTTGTTGTTGGCTGGGAGAGAGAGTGCCCAGTCTCTACAAATGCTGTTGGCTGGGAATGAGTGTGTCCAGTCTCTACAAATGCTCTGTTGTTGTTGGCTGGGAGAGAGAGTGCCCAGTCTCTACAAATGCTGTTGGCTGGGAATGAGTGTGTCCAGTCTCTACAAATGCTCTGTTGTTGTTGGCTGGGAGAGAGAGTGCCCAGTCTCTACAAATGCTGTTGGCTGGGAATGAGTGTGTCCAGTCTCTACAAATGCTCTGTTGTTGTTGGCTGGGAGAGAGAGTGCCCAGTCTCTACAAATGCTGTTGGCTGGGAATGAGTGTGTCCAGTCTCTACAAATGCTGTTGGCTGGGAGAGAGAGAGTGTCCAGTCTCTACAAATGCTCTGTTGTTGTTGGCTGGGAGAGAGAGTGTCCAGTCTCTACAAATGCTCTGTTGTTGTTGGCTGGGAGAGAGAGTGTCCAGTCTCTACAAATGCTCTGTTGTTGTTGGCTGGGAGTGAGTGTGTCCAGTCTCTACAAATGCTCTGTTGTTGTTGGCTGTGAGTGAGTGTGTCCAGTCTATATAAATGCTCTGTTGTTGTTGGCTGGGAGTGAGTGTGTCCAGTCTCTACAAATGCTCTTTTGTTGTTGGCTGGGAGTGAGTGTGTCCAGTCTCTACAAATGCTCTGTTGTTGTTGGCTGGGAGTGAGTGTGTACAGTCTCTATAAATGCTCTGTTGTTGTTGGCTGGGAGTGAGTGTGTTCAGTCTCTATAAATGCTCTGTTGTTGTTGGCTGGGAGAGAGTGTGTCCAGTCTCTACAAATGCTCTGTTGTTGTTGGCTGGGAGAGAGAGTGTCCAGTCTCTACAAATGCTCTGTTGTTGTTGGCTGGGAGTGAGTGTGTCCAGTCTCTATAAATGCTCTGTTGTTGTTGGCTGGGAGAGAGAGTGCCCAGTCTCTACAAATGCTCTGTTGTTGTTGGCTGGGAGAGAGTGTGTCCAGTCTCTACAAATGCTCTGTTGTTGTTGGCTGGGAGAGAGTGTGTACAGTCTCTACAAATGCTCTGTTGTTGTTGGCTGGGAGAGAGTGTGTACAGTCTCTACAAAATGCTCTGTTGTTGTTGGCTGGGAGTGAGTGTGTCCAGTCTCTATAAATGCTCTGTTGTTGTTGGCTGGGAGAGAGTGTGTCCAGTCTCTACAAATGCTCTGTTGGCTGGAGAGAGTGTGTCCAGTCTCTACAAATGCTCTGTTGGCTGGGAGAGAGTGTGTCCAGTCTCTATAAATGCTCTGTTGTTGTTGGCTGGGAGAGAGTGTGTCCAGTCTCTACAAATGCTCTGTTGTTGTTGGTGGAGAGAGAGTGTCCAGTCTCTACAAATGCTCTGTTGTTGTGGCTGGAGTGAGTGTGTCCAGTCTCTATAAATGCTATGTTGTTGTTGGCTGGGAGAGAGAGTGCCCAGTCTCTACAAATGCTCTGTTTTTTGTTGCTGGGAGAGAGTGTGTCCAGTCTCTAACAAATGCTCTGTTGTTGTTGGCTGGGAGAGAGTGGTGTCCAGTCTCTACAAATGCTCTGTTGTTGTTGGCTGGGAGAGAGTGTGTCCAGTCTCTACAAATGCTCTGTTGTTTGTTGGCTGGGAGAGAGTGTGTACAGTCTCTACAAATGCTCTGTTGTTGTTGGCTGGGAGAGTGTGTGTCCAGTCTCTACAAATGCTCTTTTTTGTTGGCTGGGAGAGAGTGTGTCCAGTCTCTACAAATGCTCTGTTGGCTGGAGTGAGTGTGTCCAGTCTCTACAAATCTCTGCTCTGTTGTAGTGTTGAGTCTGCCCAGTCTCTACAAATGCTCTGTTGTTGTTGGCTGGAGAGAGAGTGCCCAGTCTCTACAAATGCTCTGTTGTTGTTGGCTGGGAGAGAGAGTGCCCAGTCTCTACAAATGCTCTGTTGTTGTTGGCTGGGAGAGAGAGTGTCCAGTCTCTACAAATGCTCTGTTGTTGTTGGCTGGGAGAGAGAGTGCCAGTCTCTACAATGCTCTGTTGTTGTTGGCTGGGAGAGAGAGTGTCCAGTCTCTACAAATGCTCTGTTGTTGTTGGCTGGGAGAGAGAGTGTCCAGTCTCTACAAATGCTCTGTTGTTGGCTGGGAGAGAGAGTGTGTCCAGTCTCTACAAATGCTCTGTTGTTGTTGGCTGGGAGAGAGAGTGCCAGTCTCTACAAATGCTCTGTTGGCTGGGAGAGTGTGTGTCCAGTCTCTACAAATGCTCTGTTGTTGTTGGCTGGGAGAGAGAGTGTCCAGTCTCTACAAATGCTCTGTTGTTGGCTGGGAGAGAGAGTGCCCAGTCTCTACAAATGCTCTGTTGGCTGGGAGTGAGTGTGTCGAGTCTCTACAAATGCTGTTGGCTGGGAGAGAGTGTCCAGTCTCTACAAATGCTCTGTTGTTGTTGGCTGGGAGAGAGAGTGTCCAGTCTCTACAAATGCTCTGTTGTTGTTGTTGGCTGGGAGAGAGTGCCCAGTCTCTAAAAATGCTGTGTTGACTGGGAGAGTGTCTAGTCTCTACAAATGCTCTGTTGTTGTTGGCTGGGAGAGAGTGTCCAATCTCTACAAATGCTCTGTTGTTGTTGGCTGGGAGTGTGTGGACAGGTGAGGGAGGGCCCGCTGACAGGGACATAGAAGACATGTTGATGGCTGGACAGGTGAGGGAGGGCCAGCTGACAGAGGACATGTTGATGGCTGGACAGGTGAGGGAGATCCAGCTGACAGGGGACATAGAGGACATGTTGATGACTGGACAGGTGAGGGAGATCCAGCTGACAGGGGACATAGAGGACATGTTGATGACTGGACAGGTGAGGGAGATCCAGCTGACAGGGGACATAGAGGACATGTTGATTGCTGGACAGGTGAGGGAGGGCCAGCTGACAGGGGACATAGATGACATGTTGATGGCTGGACAGGTGAGGGAGGGCCAGCTGACAGGGGACATAGAGGACATGTTGATGGTGGACAGGTGAGGGCCAGCTGACAGGGGACATAGAGGACATGTTGATGACTGGACTGGTGAGGGAGGGCCAGCTGACAGGGGACATAGAGGACATGTTGATGGCTGGACAGGTGAGGGCCAGCTGACAGGGGACATAGAGGACATGTTGATGACTGGACAGATGAGGGAGGGCCAGCTGACAGGGGACATAGAGGACATGTTGATGGCTGGACAGGTGAGGGAGATCCAGCTGACAGGGGACATAGAGGACATGTTGATTGCTGGACAGGTGAGGGAGGGCCAGCTGACAGGGGACATAGAGGACATGTTGATGACTGGACAGGTGAGGGAGGGCCTGCTAGCAGGGGACATAGAGGACATGTTGATTGCTGGACAGGTGAGGGAGGGCCAGCTGACAGGGGACATAGAGGACATGTTGATGGCTGGCTGGCTGTGTTGCTGTTGATGGTTGGTATCTCTCTCTTCTCACAGGTCTCTCAAGCACTCGGGTGAACTATGGTACTCCACCTACCAGGCTACCACGCCCCCACATCCTGATGTGTGGCACCAGCTGCAGACTTATCCTTCTAGAAGTGTTTCTTCTCATCTCCCAGGCTCCATTGTTTTCTGACACACACGTGTACATATAGTGACTGCTATTTTTGTTTTCTGACACACATTTGTCCAGTTGAAGTCAGTACAGGGTATACACTTGTTATGTCATGTTATAGACATCTATATTAATTGTTTGTTGTATGGGGTATTCTTGATGACGACAATGTGTTGCTGAAATATGATGTTGATTGACTGGCGGTGTTGTACAGATAGAACATGTGTTTGGGTTGTGTGGACACCATGTACACGTAGGTTTTGTGCAAGTACCATCTGTACAATGCATCTTCTCATGTCACACACAAAAGTACTATCTGTACAACACATGTCACACACACAAAAGTACTATCTGTACAACACATGTCACACACACAAAAGTACTATCTGTACAACACATGTCACACACACACAAAAGTACTATCTGTACAACACATGTCACACACACACAAAAGTACTATCTGTACAACACATGTCACACACACACACACACACAAAAGTACTATCTGTACAACACATGTCACACACACACACAAAAGTACTATCTGTACAACACATGTCACACACACACACACTAAAGTACTATCTGTTCAACACATGTCACACACACACACACAAGCACTATTTGTACAACACAGGTCACACACACAAGTACTATCTATACAACACATGTCACACACACAAGTGCTATCAGTACAACACATGTCTCACACACACACACAAGTACTATCTATACAACACATGTCACACACACACAAAAGTACTATATATACAACACATCACACACACAAGTACTATCTGTACAAAACATGTAACACACACACAAGCACTATCTATACAACACATGTCTCACACACACAAGCACTATCTATACAACACATGTCACACACATAAATGCTATCGGTACAACACATGTCACACACAAACACAAGTTCTATCTATACAACATATGTCACACACACACAATTACTATCTATACAACACATGTCGCACACACACAAGTACTATCTGTACTACACATGTCACACACACACTCACACACAAGTACTATCTGAACTACACATGTCACACACAAGTACTATCTGAACTACACTACACATGTCACACGCAAGTACTATCGGCACCACACATGTCACATGGAAGTACCATCTGTACAACGCATCTTCTCATGTCTCTCTCTCTCTCTCTTACACACACACACTCTCTCTCTTACACACACACACTCACTCTGTCTCTCTGTGCTGTCTACTGCCAAATGCTGCCACACACATGTGCCTACTGTCTCAAGCAGACACCAAAAATATGTTGTATGGCTTAGTTCAGGGTGTCCCAACTGTTTGAATCAGTGCTTGATGAAAGTGTTTATGTACCCTAGGTCTGGTGCGCACGCACACAGAGAGAGAGAGTCTGTCAGCTGGTGGACCTGATGTGAGAACATCTTGCCAATGTTTTCATGTGCTGACATTTTGTGTGAGCATATCTCCAGCTGTACAGTTGCCCAGCAATGACATTATAACAAGTGCACAGTCATGAAGTATATTCTCTCAAATGTCATTGTCCCTTGACAAGGAAAAACACACTAGACAAGGCCACCACTCGGATCACCATCACTCTTTGACTTCCACGTTCTACATCGCATGTCATTGTATCACTGGTGTCCTTGTATCACTGGTGTCTTGTATCATTGGTGACCTCAACTGCTCTCACACAATAATGACCTATAGCTTTCATACCTGTTCATTGGTGACCTGAACTGCTCTCACACAATAATGACCATTGCTTTCATATCTATTCATGGTGACCTGAACAGCTCTCACAAAATAATAATCCATTGCTTTCATATCTGTTCATTGGTGACTGAACAGCTCTTGCACAATAATGACCCATTGCTTTCATACCTGTTCATTGGTGACCTGAACTGCTCTCCACACAATAATGACCCATTGCTTTCATACCTGTTCATTGGTGACTCTGAACTGTTCTCACACAATAATGACCATTGCTTTCATACCTGTTCATTGGTGACCTGAACTGTCTCACACAATAATGACCCATTGCTTTCATACCTGTTCATTGGTGACCTGAACTGTTCTCACACAATAATGACCATTGCTTTCATACCTGTTCATTGGTGACCTGAACTGTTCTCACACAATAATGACCCATTACTTTCATACCTGTTCATTGGTGACCTCACTGTCTCTAACACAATAATGACCCATTGCTTTATACCTGTTCATTGGTGACCTGAACTGTTCTCACACAATAATAACCCATTGCTTTCATACCTGTTCATTGGTGACCTGAACTGTTCTCACACAATAATGACCCATTGCTTTCATACCTGTTCATTGGTGACCTGAACTGTTCTCACACAATAATGACCCATTGCTTTCATATCTGTTCATTGGTGACCTGAACTGTTCTCACACAATAATGACCCATGCTTTCATACCTGTTCATTGGTGACCTGAACTGTTCTCATACAATAATGACCCATTACTTTCATACCTGTTCATTGGTGACCTGAACTGTTCTCACACAATAATGACCCATTACTTTCATACCTGTTCATTGGTGACCTGAAACTGTTCTCACACAATAATGACCCATTGCTTTCATACCTGTTCATTGGTGACCTGAACTGTTCTCACACAATAATAACCCATTGCTTTCATACCTGTTCATTGGTGACCTGACTGTTCTCACACAATAATGACCCATTACTTTCATACCTTTCATTGTGACCTCAACTGTTCTCACACAATAATAACCCATTGCTTTCATACCTGTTCATTGGTGACCTGAACTGTTCTCACACAATAATGACCTATTACTTTCATACCTGTTCATTGGTGACCTCAACTGTTCTCACACAATAATAACCCATTGCTTTCATGTCTGATGCACCTTCCTTGTGCTCCACAGACAATGTATTTCAGGCGAATGAAAGAAGCGGCATAGCTGGTGTATACACAATCAAATATTCTGTCACATATGACTTCATGACCTTTGCCTGTACAGCTGGTGATGCCAGCATCTGACTGTAAGCTGGTGATGCCAGTATCTGACTGTAAGCAGTCATTGTCTGTCCACTCAACTCTATGCCAGCATCTGACTGTAAGCAGTCATTGTCTGTCCACCTCAACTCTATGCCAGCATCTGTCTGTAAGCAGTCATTGTCTGTCCATCTCAACTCTATGCCAGCATCTGACTGTAAGCAGTCATTCTGTCCACAACTTTATGCCAGCATCTGTCTGTAAGCAGTCATTGTCTGTCCATCTCAACTCTATGCCAGCATCTGTCTGTAAGCAGTCATTGTCTGTCCACCTCAACTCTATGCCAGCATCTGTCTGTAAGCAGTCATCTGTCCACCTCAACTCTATGCCAGCATCTGTCTGTAAGCAGTCATTCTGTCCACAACTTTATGCAGCATCTGTCTGTAAGCAGTCATTGTCTGTCCACTTCAACTCTATGCCCTTGTCTTTACAAACCAAACACAAACCACAGACATACACAACTTGTGGTGGGTGGTATTTAGTGGTGTAGTTGTAATGATTGGAGTGGTGCATGTTTGTATACAATGTTCTAATAGATGAACTCTGGGGAGGGCAGGTCCCATGCAGTCAGCTCGGGGCAACACTGTCTTCAGTGCTGTCCTCTTGAGTGCCTCTCACAGTTGCCATTGTTACATCAGTGTGCGGTGTGTGTGTAAGCGCACGTAGTCTTTTTAGTATGTGACCATAAACACAGGTGCCTATACACCACTACAGTAGAAGGTGCCGCAGCATTCCAGGGTAGAAGAGGACAGACTAAACAAAAGTGTAAGGTGCCGCATCATTCTGGGTAGAAGAGGGCAGACTAAACAAAGGTGTAAGGTGCCGCATCATTCCAGGGTAGAAGAAGACAGACTAAACAAAACTGTAAGGTGCCGCATCATTCCTGGGTAGAAGAGGACAGACTAAACAAACCTGTAAGGTGCCGCATCATTCTGGGTAGAAGAGGACAGACTAAACAAAACTAAGGTGCCGCATCATTCCTGGGTAGAAGAGGACACTAACTAAACAAAACTGTAAGGTGCCACATCATCCTGGGGTAGAAGACAGACTAAACAAAACTGTAAGGTGCCACATCATCCTGGGGTAGAAGACAGACTAAACAAAACTGTAAGGTGCCACATCATTCTGGGGTAGAAGACAGACTAAACAAAACTGTAAGGTGCCACATCATTCTGGGGTAGAAGACAGACTAAACAAAACTGTAAGGTGCCACATCATTCTGGGGTAGAAGAGGACAGACTAAACAAAACTGTAAGGTGCCACATCATCCTGGGGTAGAAGACAGACTAAACAAAACTGTAAGGTGCCACATCATCCTGGGGTAGAAGACAGACTAAACAAAACTGTAAGGTGCCACATCATTCTGGGGTAGAAGAGGACAGACTAAACAAAACTGTAAGGTGCCACATCATTCTGGGGTAGAAGAGGACAGACTAAACAAAACTGTAAGGTGCCACATCATTCTGGGGTAGAAGAGGACAGACTAAACAAAACTGTAAGGTGCCACATCATTCTGGGGTAGAAGAGGACAGACTAAACAAAACTGTAAGGTGCCACATCATCCTGGGTAGAAGACAGACTAAACAAAACTGTAAGGTGCCACATCATCTGGGGTAGAAGACAGACTAAACAAAACTGTAAGGTGCCACATCATCTGGGGTAGAAGAAGACAGACTAAACAAACTGTAAGGTGCCACATCATTCTGGGGTAGAAGAGGACAGACTAAACAAAACTGTAAGGTGCCACATCATTCTGGGGTAGAAGAGGACAGACTAAACAAAACTGTAAGGTGCCACATCATTCTGGGTAGAAGACAGACTAAACAAAACTGTAAGGTGCCACATCATTCTGGGGTAGAAGACAGACTAAACAAAACTGTAAGGTGCCACATCATCCTGGGTAGAAGAGGACAGACTAAACAAAACTGTAAGGTGCCACATCATTCTGGGGTAGAAGAGGACAGACTAAACAAAACTGTAAGGTGCCACATCATTCTGGGGTAGAAGAGGACAGACTAAACAAAACTGTAAGGTGCCACATCATTCTGGGGTAGAAGAGGACAGACTAAACAAAACTGTAAGGTGCCACATCATTCTGGGGTAGAAGAGGACAGACTAAACAAAACTGTAAGGTGCCACATCATCCTGGGGTAGAAGACAGACTAAACAAAACTGTAAGGTGCCACATCATTCTGGGGTAGAAGAGGACAGACTAAACAAAACTGTAAGGTGCCACATCATTCTGGGGTAGAAGAGGACAGACTAAACAAAACTGTAAGGTGCCACATCATTCTGGGGTAGAAGAGGACAGACTAAACAAAACTGTAAGGTGCCACATCATTCTGGGGTAGAAGAGGACAGACTAAACAAAACTGTAAGGTGCCACATCATTCTGGGGTAGAAGAGGACAGACTAAACAAAACTGTAAGGTGCCACATCATTCTGGGGTAGAAGAGGACAGACTAAACAAAACTGTAAGGTGCCACATCATTCTGGGGTAGAAGAGGACAGACTAAACAAAACTGTAAGGTGCCACATCATTCTGGGGTAGAAGAGGACAGATAAACAAAACTGTAAGGTGCCACATCATTCTGGGGTAGAAGACAGACTAAACAAAACTGTAAGGTGCCACATCATTCTGGGGTAGAAGACAGACTAAACAAAACTGTAAGGTGCCACATCATCCTGGGGTAGAAGAGGACAGACTAAACAAAACTGTAAGGTGCCACATCATTCTGGGGTAGAAGAGGACAGACTAAACAAAACTGTAAGGTGCCACATCATTCTGGGGTAGAAGAGGACAGACTAAACAAAACTGTAAGGTGCCACATCATTCTGGGGTAGAAGAGGACAGACTAAACAAAACTGTAAGGTGCCACATCATTCTGGGGTAGAAGAGGACAGACTAAACAAAACTGTAAGGTGCCACATCATTCTGGGGTAGAAGAGGACAGACTAAACAAAACTGTAAGGTGCCACATCATTCTGGGGTAGAAGAGGACAGACTAAACAAAACTGTAAGGTGCCACATCATTCTGGGGTAGAAGAGGACAGACTAAACAAAACTGTAAGGTGCCACATCATTCTGGGGTAGAAGAGGACAGACTAAACAAAACTGTAAGGTGCCACATCATTCCTGGGTAGAAGACAGACTAAACAAAACTGTAAGGTGCCACATCATTCTGGGGTAGAAGAGGACAGACTAAACAAAACTGTAAGGTGCCACATCATTCTGGGGTAGAAGAGGACAGACTAAACAAAACTGTAAGGTGCCACATCATTCTGGGGTAGAAGACAGACTAAACAAAACTGTAAGGTGCCACATCATTCTGGGGTAGAAGACAGACTAAACAAAACTGTAAGGTGCCACATCATCCTGGGGTAGAAGAGGACAGACTAAACAAAACTGTAAGGTGCCACATCATTCTGGGGTAGAAGAGGACAGACTAAACAAAACTGTAAGGTGCCACATCATTCTGGGGTAGAAGAGGACAGACTAAACAAAACTGTAAGGTGCCACATCATTCTGGGGTAGAAGAGGACAGACTAAACAAAACTGTAAGGTGCCACATCATTCTGGGGTAGAAGAGGACAGACTAAACAAAACTGTAAGGTGCCACATCATCCTGGGGTAGAAGACAGACTAAACAAAACTGTAAGGTGCCACATCATTCTGGGGTAGAAGAGGACAGACTAAACAAAACTGTAAGGTGCCACATCATTCTGGGGTAGAAGAGGACAGACTAAACAAAACTGTAAGGTGCCACATCATTCTGGGGTAGAAGAGGACAGACTAACAAAAACTGTAAGGTGCCACATCATTCTGGGGTAGAAGAGGACAGACTAAACAAAACTGTAAGGTGCCACATCATTCTGGGGTAGAAGAGGACAGACTAAACAAAACTGTAAGGTGCCACATCATTCTGGGGTAGAAGAGGACAGACTAAACAAAACTGTAAGGTGCCACATCATTCTGGGGTAGAAGAGGACAGACTAAACAAAACTGTAAGGTGCCACATCATCCTGGCTTAGAAGACAGACTAAACAAAACTGTAAGGTGCCACATCATCCTGGGGTAGAAGACAGACTAAACAAAACTGTAAGGTGCCACATCATCCTGGGGTAGAAGACAGACTAAACAAAACTGTAAGGTGCCACATCATTCTGGGGTAGAAGACAGACTAAACAAAACTGTAAGGTGCCACATCATTCTGGGGTAGAAGACAGACTAAACAAAACTGTAAGGTGCCACATCATTCTGGGGTAGAAGACAGACTAAACAAAACTGTAAGGTGCCACATCATTCCTGGGTAGAAGAAGACAGACTAAACAAAACTGTAAGGTGCCACATCATTCTGGGGTAGAAGAGGACAGACTAAACAAAACTGTAAGGTGCCACATCATTCCTGGGTAGAAGAGGACAGACTAAACAAAACTGTAAGGTGCCACATCATTCTGGGGTAGAAGAGGACAGACTAAACAAAACTGTAAGGTGCCACATCATTCTGGGGTAGAAGAAGACAGACTAAACAAAACTGTAAGGTGCCACATCATTCTGGGGTAGAAGACAGACTAAACAAAACTGTAAGGTGCCACATCATTCTGGGGTAGAAGAGGACAGACTAAACAAAACTGTAAGGTGCCACATCATTCTGGGGTAGAAGAGGACAGACTAAACAAAACTGTAAGGTGCCACATCATTCTGGGGTAGAAGACAGACTAAACAAAACTGTAAGGTGCCACATCATTCTGGGGTAGAAGAGGACAGACTAAACAAAACTGTAAGGTGCCACATCATTCTGGGGTAGAAGACAGACTAAACAAAACTGTAAGGTGCCACATCATTCTGGGGTAGAAGACAGACTAAACAAAACTGTAAGGTGCCACATCATTCTGGGTAGAGGACAGACTAAACAAAACTGTAAGGTGCCACATCATTCTGGGGTAGAAGACAGACTAAACAAAACTGTAAGGTGCCACATCATTCTGGGGTAGAAGAGGACAGACTAAACAAAACTGTAAGGTGCCACATCATTCTGGGGTAGAAGACAGACTAAACAAAACTGTAAGGTGCCACATCATTCTGGGGTAGAAGAGGACAGACTAAACAAAACTGTAAGGTGCCACATCATTCTGGGGTAGAAGAGGACAGACTAAACAAAACTGTAAGGTGCCACATCATTCTGGGGTAGAAGACAGACTAAACAAAACTGTAAGGTGCCACATCATTCTGGGGTAGAAGACAGACTAAACAAAACTGTAAGGTGCCACATCATTCTGGGGTAGAGGACAGACTAAACAAAACTGTAAGGTGCCACATCATTCTGGGGTAGAAGAGGACAGACTAAACAAAACTGTAAGGTGCCACATCATTCTGGGGTAGAAGAGGACAGACTAAACAAAACTGTAAGGTGCCACATCATTCTGGGGTAGAAGAGGACAGACTAAACAAAACTGTAAGGTGCCACATCATTCTGGGGTAGAAGAGGACAGACTAAACAAAACTGTAAGGTGCCACATCATTCTGGGGTAGAGGACAGACTAAACAAAACTGTAAGGTGCCACATCATTCTGGGGTAGAAGAGGACAGACTAAACAAAACTGTAAGGTGCCACATCATTCTGGGTAGAAGACAGACTAAACAAAACTGTAAGGTGCCACATCATTCCTGGGTAGAAGAGGACAGACTAAACAAAACTGTAAGGTGCCACATCATTCTGGGGTAGAAGAAGACAGACTAAACAAAACTGTAAGGTGCCACATCATTCTGGGGTAGAGGACAGACTAAACAAAACTGTAAGGTGCCACATCATTCTGGGGTAGAAGAGGACAGACTAAACAAAACTGTAAGGTGCCACATCATTCTGGGGTAGAAGACAGACTAAACAAAACTGTAAGGTGCCACATCATTCTGGGGTAGAAGAGGACAGACTAAACAAAACTGTAAGGTGCCACATCATTCTGGGGTAGAAGACAGACTAAACAAAACTGTAAGGTGCCACATCATTCT
The DNA here is from genome assembly GCA_014155875.1 of Cepaea nemoralis. Classification (NCBI taxonomy): domain Eukaryota; kingdom Metazoa; phylum Mollusca; class Gastropoda; order Stylommatophora; family Helicidae; genus Cepaea; species Cepaea nemoralis. Next base: position 357,447 of record JACEFZ010019323.1, read on the forward strand.
GGGGTAGAAGAGGACAGACTAAACAAAACTGTAAGGTGCCACATCATTCCTGGGTAGAAGAGGACAGACTAAACAAAACTGTAAGGTGCCACATCATCCTGGGGTAGAAGACAGACTAAACAAAACTGTAAGGTGCCACATCATCCTGGGGTAGAAGAGGACAGACTAAACAAAACTGTAAGGTGCCACATCATTCTGGGGTAGAAGACAGACTAAACAAAACTGTAAGGTGCCACATCATTCTGGGGTAGAAGAGGACAGACTAAACAAAACTGTAAGGTGCCACATCATCCTGGGGTAGAAGACAGACTAAACAAAACTGTAAGGTGCCACATCATTCTGGGGTAGAAGACAGACTAAACAAAACTGTAAGGTGCCACATCATCCTGGGGTAGAAGACAGACTAAACAAAACTGTAAGGTGCCACATCATCCTGGGGTAGAAGAAGACAGACTAAACAAAACTGTAAGGTGCCACATCATCCTGGGGTAGAAGAGGACAGACTAAACAAAACTGTAAGGTGCCACATCATCCTGGGGTAGAAGAGGACAGACTAAACAAAACTGTAAGGTGCCACATCATTCTGGGGTAGAAGACAGACTAAACAAAACTGTAAGGTGCCACATCATTCTGGGGTAGAAGAGGACAGACTAAACAAAACTGTAAGGTGCCACATCATTCTGGGGTAGAAGAGGACAGACTAAACAAAACTGTAAGGTGCCACATCATTCTGGGGTAGAAGAGGACAGACTAAACAAAACTGTAAGGTGCCACATCATTCTGGGGTAGAAGACAGACTAAACAAAACTGTAAGGTGCCACATCATTCTGGGTAGAAGAGGACAGACTAAACAAAACTGTAAGGTGCCACATCATTCTGGGGTAGAAGAGGACAGACTAAACAAAACTGTAAGGTGCCACATCATCCTGGGTAGAAGACAGACTAAACAAAACTGTAAGGTGCCACATCATTCTGGGGAAGAAGACAGACTAAACAAAACTGTAAGGTGCCACATCATTCTGGGGTAGAAGAGGACAGACTAAACAAAACTGTAAGGTGCCACATCATTCCTGGGTAGAAGAGGACAGACTAAACAAAACTGTAAGGTGCCACATCATTCTGGGGTAGAAGAGGACAGACTAAACAAAACTGTAAGGTGCCACATCATTCCTGGGTAGAAGAGGACAGACTAAACAAAACTGTAAGGTGCCACATCATTCTGGGGTAGAAGAAGACAGACTAAACAAAACTGTAAGGTGCCACATCATTCTGGGTAGAAGAGGACAGACTAAACAAAACTGTAAGGTGCCACATCATTCCTGGGTAGAAGAGGACAGACTAAACAAAACTGTAAGGTGCCACATCATCCTGGGGTAGAAGACAGACTAAACAAAACTGTAAGGTGCCACATCATTCTGGGGTAGAAGACAGACTAAACAAAACTGTAAGGTGCCACATCATTCTGGGGTAGAAGAGGACAGACTAAACAAAACTGTAAGGTGCCACATCATTCTGGGGTAGAAGACAGACTAAACAAAACTGTAAGGTGCCACATCATTCTGGGGTAGAAGAAGACAGACTAAACAAAACTGTAAGGTGCCACATCATTCTGGGGTAGAAGAAGACAGACTAAACAAAACTGTAAGGTGCCACATCATTCTGGGGTAGAAGAAGACAGACTAAACAAAACTGTAAGGTGCCACATCATTCTGGGGTAGAAGAAGACAGACTAAACAAAACTGTAAGGTGCCACATCATTCTGGGGTAGAAGAAGACAGACTAAACAAAACTGTAAGGTGCCACATCATTCTGGGGTAGAAGACAGACTAAACAAAACTGTAAGGTGCCACATCATTCTGGGTTAGATGTGAGAAATATTGATACATGAATCAGCAGTTACCGAGTGATTTATTATTCATTCCATGTATGAACTTTGTGAAGTTGACAGAGAGAACTGTAGACTGGGTTGGCTGGCCTCACGTGAACATGTCTGTATAGATAGACCGCAGACTGACAGATTGGCTGGCCTCACGTGAACATGTCTGTACAGACAGACCGCAGACTGACAGATTGGCTGGCCTCACGTGAACATGTCTGTACAGACAGACCGCAGATTGGCAGGCCTCACGTGAACATGTCTGTACAGACAGACCGCAGACTGACAGATTGGCAGGCCTCACGTGAACATGTCTGTACAGACAGATTGACTGGCCTCACATGAACATGTCTGTGCAGACAGACTGCAGACCGACAGATTGGCTGGCCTCACATGAACATGTCGGTATAGACAGACTGTATGGCCGTTTCCTTATTCACAAGCACAGCGCTGACATCCCAGGAGGTCAAGAGTCCCTGGCTGCTGAAAGAGAAGACACTGTACTGACCACTTAGTCAGGGTGGTAGTGCAGCCTAGTGTCACCAACGGTGGGTTTGGTTGTGGAGGAGATGGATGCAGCCAACCTGACTGCAGTCATCTGTTTTCAGTGGCGGTGTCACCATCAGAGGGTCTGCCATTACAGAGAGAGAGAGAGCCATCATTGATGATCTGGGACTCGGTGGTCCAGACGTCATGTTCCCAGATCGTGGTTTCATGTCAGAGTTGTCCAGCCACAAGACAACCACAGCTCACTTGCTCATATCACTTCTTCCACCCATATCGTGTTATGACGAGAAGCCACTTATATATGATGTCCTCTGTTTACAACATATGTCACAAATTATCTTATTGAATAAAATCTTCACATTTCTATACCAACTGGCTGATGTTTGTGATTGTGGCAGTCTTATGGGAGTCTATAAAAGTGTCTACAAGGGAAGTCAAGAATAATCACGTCATGCTCCATCGCTTTGAGAACTGTTGCTGTACAATCCAGCCAGTGATGAGCAAGTCTGCAACAGCTTGGTGGGAGATTAAAGTGGCATGGGTTGTTGGTTGGGAGGTGGAGGTGGTGGCATGGGTTGTTGGTTGGGAGATGGAGGTGGTGGCATGGGTTGTTGGTTGGGAGATGAGGTGGTGGCATGGGTTGTTGGTTGGGAGATGGAGGTGGTGGCATGAGTTGTTTGGTTGGGAGATGGAGGTGGTGGCATGGGTTGTTTGGTTGGAAGATGGAAGCCAAAATGGGTTGTTGGTTGGGAGATGGAGGTGGTATGGATTGTATCCTGTAATGTCTACTGACTCCACCTTGTATCTGTAGTGTCTACTGACTCCACCTTGTATCTGTAGTGTCTACTGACTCCACCTTGTATCTGTAATGTCTACTGCCTCCACCTTGTATCTGTAGTGTCTACTGACTCCACCTTGTATCTGTAATGTCTACTGACTCCACCTTGTATCCTGTAGTGTCTACTGACTCCACCTTGTATCTGTAATGTCTACTGACTCCACCTTGTATCCTGTAGTGTCTTGTCTACTGACTACACCTTGTATCTGTAATGTCTACTGACTCCACCTTGTATCTGTAATGTCTACTGCCTCCACCTTGTATCTGTAATGTCTACTGACTCCACCTTGTATCTTGTAGTGTCTACTGACTCCACCTTGTATCTGTAGTGTCTACTGACTCCACCTCGTATCTGTAGTGTCTACTGACTCCACCTTGTATCTGTAGTGTCTACTGACTGCACCTTGTATCTGTAGTGTCTACTGACTCCACCTTGTACCTGTAGTGTCTACTGACTCCACCTTGTATCTGTAGTGTCTACTGACTCCACCTTGTATCTGTAGTGTCTACTGACTGTACCTTGTATCCTGTAGTATCACCTGACTCCACCTTGTATCTGTAGTGTCACCTGACTGCACCCTGTATCTGTAGTGTCTACTGACTCCACCTTGTATCTGTAGTGTCTACTGACTCCACCTCGTATCTGTAGTGTCTACTGACTCCACCTTGTATCTGTAGTGTCTACTGACTGCACCTTGTATCCTGTAGTATCACCTGACTGCACCTTGTATCTGTAGTGTCTACTGACTGCACCTTGTTTCTGTAGTGTCTACTGACTGCACCTTGTATCCTGTAGTATCACCTGACTCCACCTTGTATCTGTAGTGTCACTACCTGTATCTGTAGTGTCACCTCCACCTGTATCTGTAGTGTCTACTGACTGCACCTTGTATCCTGTAGTATCACCTGACTCCACCTTGTATCTGTAGTGTCACCTGACTGCACCCTGTATCTGTAGTGTCTACTGACTCCACCTCGTATCTGTAGTGTCTACTGACTCCACCTCGTATCTGTAGTGTCTACTGACTCCACCTTGTATCTGTAGTGTCTACTGACTGCACCTTGTATCCTGTAGTATCACCTGACTGCACCTTGTATCTGTAGTGTCTACTGACTGCACCTTGTTTCTGTAGTGTCTACTGACTGCACCTTGTATCCTGTAGTATCACCTGACTGCACCTTGTATATGTAGTGTCTACTGACTCCACCTTGTATCCTGTAGTGTCTACTGACTGCACCTTGTATCCTGTAGTGTCTACTGACTCCACCTGATATCTGTAGTGTCTACTGACTCCACCTTGTATCTGTAGTGTCTACTGACTCCACCTTGTATCTGTAGTGTCTACTGACTCCACCCTGTATCCTGTAGTGTCTACTGACTCCACCTTGTATCTGTAGTGTCTACTGACTCCACCTTGTATCCTGTAGTGTCTACTGACTGCACCTTGTATCTGTAGTGTCTACTGACTGCACCTTGTATCCTGTAGTGTCTACTGACTGCACCTTGTATCCTGTAGTGTCTACTGACTGCACCTTGTATCTGTAGTGTCTACTGACTGCACCTTGTATCTGTAGTGTCTACTGACTCCACCTCGTATCTGTAGTGTCTACTGACTCCACCTTGTATCTGTAGTGTCTACTGACTGCACCTTGTATCTGTAGTGTCTACTGACTCCACCTTGTATCCTGTAGTGTCTACTGACTGCACCTTGTATCTGTAGTGTCTACTGACTCCACCTTGTATCTGTAGTGTCTACTGCCTCCACCTTGTATCTGTAGTGTCTACTGACTCCACCTTGTATCCTGTAGTGTCTACTGACTCCACCTTGTATCCTGTAGTGTCAACTGACTCCACCTTGTATCTGTAGTGTCTACTGACTGTACCTTGTATCCTGTAGTATCACCTGACTCCACCTTGTATCTGTAGTGTCACCTGACTGCACCCTGTATCTGTAGTTTCTACTGACTGCACCTTGTATCTGTAGTGTCTACTGACTCCACTTTGTATCCTGTAGTGTCTACTGACTCCACCTTGTATCCTGTAGTGTCTACTGACTCCACCTTGTATCTGTAGTGTCTACTGACTCCACCTTGTATCTGTAGTGTCTACTGACTCCACCTTGTATCCTGTAGTGTCTACTGATTCCACCTTGTATCTGTAGTATCACCTGACTGCACCTTGTATCTGTAGTGTCTACTGACTCCACCTTGTATCCTGTAGTGTCTACTGATTCCACCTTGTATCTGTAGTGTCTACTGACTGCACCTTGTATCCTGTAGTATCACCTGACTGCACCTTGTATCTGTAGTGTCTACTGACTCCACCTTGTATCCTGTAGTGTCTACTGATTCCACCTTGTATCTGTAGTGTCTACTGACGCCACCTTGTATCTGTAGTGTCTACTGACTCCACCTTGTATCCTGTAGTGTCTACTGATTCCACCTTGTATCTGTAGTATCACCTGACTGCCCCTTGTATCTGTAGTGTCTACTGACTCCACCTTGTATCCTGTAGTGTCTACTGACTCCACCTTGTATCTGTAGTGTCTACTGACTCCACCTTGTATCTGTAGTGTCTACTGATTCCACCTTGTATCTGTAGTGTCTACTGATGCCACCTTGTATCTGTAGTGTCTACTGACTCCACCTTGTAACCTGTAGTGTCTACTGATTCCACCTTGTATCTGTAGTATCACCTGACTGCACCTTGTATCTGTAGTGTCTACTGGATCCACCTTGTATCCTGTAGTGTCTACTGATTCCACCTTGTATCCTGTAGTATCACCTGACTCCACCTTGTATCCTGTAGTGTCTACTGCCTCCACCCTGTATCTGTAGTGTCTACTGCCTCCACCTTGTATCTGTAGTGTCTACTGCCTCCACCTTGTATCTGTAGTGTCTACTGACTCCACCTTGTATCTGTAGTGTCTACTGACTCCACCTTGTATCTGTAGTGTCTACTGACTACACCTTGTATCCTGTAGTATCACCTGACTGCACCTGGTATCCTGTAGTATCACCTGACTCCACCTTGTATCTGTAGTGTCTACTGCCTCCACCTTGTATCTGTAGTGTCTACTGACTCCACCTTGTATCTGTAGTGTCTACTGACTCCACCTTGTATCTGTAGTGTCTACTGCCTCCACCTTGTATCTGTAGTGTCTACTGACTCCACCTTGTATCTGTAGTGTCTACTGACTCCACCTTGTATCTGTAGTGTCTACTGACTCCACCTTGTATCTGTAGTGTCTACTGACTCCACCTTGTATCTGTAGTGTCTACTGACTCCACCTTGTATCTGTAGTGTCTACTGACTCCACCTTGTATCTGTAGTGTCTACTGACTCCACCTTGTATCTGTAGTGTCTACTGACTCCACCTTGTATCTGTAGTGTCTACTGACTCCACCTTGTATCTGTAGTGTCTACTGCCTCCACCTTGTATCTGTAGTGTCTACTGCCTCCACCTTGTATCTGTAGTGTCTACTGACTCCACCTTGTATCTGTAGTGTCTACTGACTCCACCTTGTATCTGTAGTGTCTACTGATTCCACCCTGTATCCTTAGTCTACTGACTCCACCTTGTATCCTGTAGTGTCTACTGACTGCACCCTGTATCCTTAGTCTACTGACTGCACCTTGTATCTGTAGTGTCACCTGACTCCACTTTGTATCCTTTAGTGTCTACTGACCCCAAATCTTGCAGATCAACTAAAAATAATAATAGGAAGGCAGGTCAGAAAGTTATGCACTGCAATAATTATCTCAGCTTATTATAAAGATAGACGCAATAAATCTGCACAAATTTTAGTTCTTGAAGGTGTATACCAAATTTTACCTCTGTAAACCAATTTTTACTGCAACACAAAACCTTTGAATTTAGATATTAATGGCGTACATTATAAGCGGAGGACTGTTATATGATCTTTGATCGCAGAGAAAGAAATGTGTTGACAATCACAAACATTTGTGTGCTGTGTATGGCACTTTTGCAGTTGATAGAAACACAGCTAGTCACTGGGCACAGAGAATTATGGTTTCTGCAAGTGGAGGTGTAGAGCTGGCTGATAAACCGTGCTCTGGACGTCCTGCCACAGCCACCTGCTGGGACTTGTTAGAACATGCTGACAAGAGAGGCAATCGACAAAATGTGCTGGAATGTAGTGCCCATCCACCTTAAGTCCAGACATGGCACCATCTTTTTGGTCCCCTTAAGAAAGCTATCCGTGGGACAAAGTTTGAAAACAATGAGGGAGTGATTAATGCAGTGAAGAAATGGCTACGAGAACGGGACAAAATGTGGTACTGATCTGGGATACATGCTCTTGTTTAAAGATGGCATAGAGCCATTGAAGTTTAGGAGATTATGCTGAGAAGTAGAAATGTTTGCTGCACATGTGCATGAACATTCTGACTAAATTTCATTTGTATGTTATTAACGGTTAAAGAGAATAATTGTGGTGCATAACTTTCTGCTCTACCCTCGAAAGTACTCCTGGTCCTGGAGAGCATAAAGATGAGAACCAGATGGTACTACACAAGTCTGACACTGACCCACAATAATGACCCAACAACGCCCCATGAAAATGAATACATTACTGCTGTATTATTTTAATACTAGAAAATTGTCCCTGGAATTATCCATGACTGTACAACATTAGATTCAATGTTTTATGTACAAACAAAAAACAACACAGATAAATACATGTCATTACAAACTGGAATTAATGCACACAGAACACCCATAAGAAAGGCAGCACCAGAACACAGACAAACCTATTTTGGCCAAAGTTCACAGGCAAACCAAATTTGGCTAGACAACTACACAGGCAAACCAAATCTGGCCAGACAAACCAAATCTAGCTAAAGTACACAGGCAAACCAAATCTGGCCAAACTACACAGGCAAACCAAATCTGGCCAAACTACACAGGCAAACCAAATCGGGCCAGACAAACCAAATCTGGCCAGAGAAACTACACAGATGTTTAAAAATCTAGCCTGACAAATCACACAAGCAAACTAAATCTGGCTTGACAAATTGCATTGGCAAACCAAATACAGCCCGACTTCCCACACTGGCAAACCAAATCTGGCCAAAGTACACTGGCAAACCAAATCTGGCTGGACAAAGTAGTGGCAAACCAATTTGGTGAGACAAAATATACTGGCAAACCAAATCTGGCCGGACAAAGTACACTGGCAAACCAAAATCTGGCCGGACAAAGTACACTGGCAAACCAAATCCGGCCAAACAAAGTACATTGGCAAACCAAATTTGGCAAAACCAAATCTGGCCAAACAAAGTACATTGGCAAACCAAATCTGGCCAAGCAAAGTACACTGGCAAACCAAATTTGGTCAGACAAAGTACACAAACATGAGAAGTCTCTGGGATCAAGCTGATGGTGCAGTTGTACAGAATGTTGGCAACTATAGGAGCCTCACGATGAAATAACCGAACCTAAGGCACAAGCCAAGAACAACTGCCAGCCTGGAAGTCATCACACACACAGGTGATGGGCTCTCCATCCACACAATCACTCTTCAATCACCATCCACACGACCACTGTCAGTCACCATCAACACAATCAGTCTGTCAGTCACCATTCACACAATCTGTCAGTCATCATACACACAATCTGTCAGTCACCATCCACACAATCACCCTGTCAATCACCTGGACAGATGACCACTACAGCATTACAAAATGATGAAGGCCAGTGAAGTTATTCCTGATTTAGAACATCTTTGGTAGCAAGTCAAATATTGTATCCACCTCACGAGATACAATCTAATATGCCAAGCAATAAATTGTGCAATATCATGTTTGCGTCTTCACAATTCAAAGTAACCATACACACATATGGTATTCAAGTCATATAACCACACACACATGGCATTCAAGTCATATAACCACACACACACACATGGCATTCAAGTCATATAACCACACACACACACACACATATGGCATTCAAATCATATAACCACACACACACACACATGGCATTCAAGTCATATAACCACACACACACACACACATATGGCATTCAAGTCATATAACCACACACGTGGCATTCAAGTCATATAACCACACACATATGGCATTCAAATCATATAACCACACACACATATGGCATTCAAATCATATAACCACACACGTGGCATTCAAGTCATATAACCACACACACACACACACATGGCATTCAAGTCATATAACCACACACACACACATATGGCATTCAAGTCATATAACCACACACACACACATATGGCATTCAAATCATATAACCACACACGTGGCATTCAAGTCATATAACCACACACACATATGGCATTCAAGTCATATAACCACACACACACATGGCATTCAAGTCATATAACCACACACGTGGCATTCAAGTCATATAACCACACACACACACACACATGGCATTCAAGTCATATAACCACACACACACACATATGGCATTCAAGTCATATAACCACACACGTGGCATTCAAGTCATATAACCACACACACACACACACATGGCATTCAAGTCATATAACCACACACACACACACATATGCATTCAAGTCATATAACCACACACGTGGCATTCAAGTCATATAACCACACACACACACATATGGCATTCAAGTCATATAACCACACACGTGGCATTCAAGTCATATAACCACACACATATGGCATTCAAGTCATATAACCACACACACATATGGCATTCAAGTCATATAACCACACACACATATGGCATTCAAATCATATAACCACACACGTGGCATTCAAGTCATATAACCACACACACATATGGCATTCAAGTCATATAACCACACACACATATGGCATTCAAATCATATAACCACACACGTGGCATTCAAGTCATATAACCACACACACATATGGCATTCAAGTCATATAACCACACACACACATGGCATTCAAGTCATATAACCACACACGTGGCATTCAAGTCATATAACCCACACACACACACACATGGCATTCAAGTCATATAACCACACACACATATGGCATTCAAGTCATATAACCACACACGTGGCATTCAAGTCATATAACCACACACACACACACACATGGCATTCAAGTCATATAACCACACACACACATGGCATTCAAATCATATAACCACACACGTGGCATTCAAGTCATATAACCACACACACATATGGCATTCAAGTCATATAACCACACACACACATGGCATTCAAGTCATATAACCACACACGTGGCATTCAAGTCATATAACCACACACACACATGGCATTCAAATCATATAACCACACACGTGGCATTCAAGTCATATAACCACACACACATATGGCATTCAAGTCATATAACCACACACACACATGGCATTCAAGTCATATAACCACACACGTGGCATTCAAGTCATATAACCACACACGTGGCATTCAAGTCATATAACCACACACACACACACACATGGCATTCAAGTCATATAACCACACACACATATGGCATTCAAGTCATATAACCACACACACACACATGGCATTCAAGTCATATAACCACACACGTGGCATTCAAGTCATATAACCACACACGTGGCATTCAAGTCATATAACCACACACACACACGGCATTAAAGTCATATAACCACACACACACACGGCATTAAAGTCATATAACCACACACACACACACATGGCATTAAAGTCATATAACCACACACACATATGGCATTCAAGTCATATAACCACACACACACATGGCATTCAAGTCATATAACCACACACACATGGCATTCAAGTCATATAACCACACACACACACACACACATGGTAATCAAGTTATATAACCACACACACATGGCATTCAAGTCATATAACCACACACATATGGCATTCAATCATGTAACCACACACACACACATGGCATTCAAGTCATATAACCACACACACACGGCATTCAAGTCATATAACCACACACACACATGGCATTCAAGTCATATAACCACACACACACACATGGCATTCAAGTCTATAACCACACACACACACATGGCATTCAAGTCATATAACCATACACACATGGCATTCAAGTCATGTAACCACACACACACACACACACATGGCATTCAAATCATATAACCACACACACATGGCATTCAAGTCATATAACCACACACACACATGGCATTCAAGTCATATAACCATACACACATGGCATTCAAGTCATGTAACCACACAAGTACACATGTAAAACATGATACACCAGCCGACAGTGATGTGTCAAACATGATACACCAGCCGACAGTGACATAAGCACGATACACTAGCCGGCAGTGACATGTCAATCTACACAATACAAATGCCACTGTATCACTCAACCCTACACTTGGACAATGAGGCACACAACTGTATCATTCATTCAAAGAGGCTGTCCTCATGAGGCACCTCTTCACAGACAAATACGCAAAAACAATTTCAGAAATATAATTGCTTTTATGTACAAGTTGTAGTTCTTCTTGGAGAAATACATCCAATCACTATCATGTCACATGATCATTCTACCAGAAATACATCCAACCGCTGTCATGTCACATAATCATTCTACCAGAAATACATCAAACCGCTGACATGTCACATGATCATTCTACCAGAAATACATCCAACCGCTGACATGTCACATGATCATTCTACCAGAAATACACCCAACCGCTGTCATGTCACATGATCATTCTACCAGAAATACATCCAACCGCTGACATGTCACATGATCATTCTACCAGAAATACATCCAACCGCTGACATGTCACATGATCATTCTACCAGAAATACATCCAACCGCTGACATGTCACATTTTTCTAACAGAAATATTCCAGCAATTGACATATGTAACGAAAGTTCTACAGAAATATTTCGTCGTTGACATATGTTATAAAAGTTCTGACAGAACAATTTCCATTTCCAGTGGTTGATGCATGTAATCTGATGTTGGGTTTGGCAGAACTATCTACGATGACCTGTCTGATAATTGTTCTGACAGAAATATTACAACCACTGATGTGGGTGACAACTCTTCTGACAATCTCGAATCCGTTATATCTGTTAAACAATAACGATTCAGAAATAAATATTCTCTAATCATTGACATAAATTACCTCCACATTGACATTTATGATGATTCCTCTGTCAGAATTATTTCCAGACACTGGCATGTGACAGTTCACAGAAACATATCACTAACATTTGCAATGATAGTTCGGACAGAAATGCCTCCACATTGACATTTATGATGATTCCTCTGTCAGAATTATTTCCAAACACTGGCATGTGACAGTTCACAGAAACATATCACTAACATGTGCAATGATAGTTCGGACAGAAATACCTCCAGCCGTTGAGATGTGTTGCCAGGGATAGTTGGAGCTAAATCATCTCTAACCACTGCAGCCCTGACACAAATACAACTGTTGGCTGTTTTATCCCACGACAGTCCTGACAGAAATAACTGCAACTGTAGGCTGTTTCATCCCATGACAGTCCTGACAGAAATAACTGCAACTGTTGGCTGTTTCATCCTGTGACAGTCCTGACAGAAATACCCACAACTGTTGGCTGTTTCATCCTGTGACAGTCCTGACAGAAATACCTATAATCCACAAATAGTTCTCAGAAATGGTATTTTATCCAGGATTAATCACACACATATTATCACTGTAAAAAAGCAAACAGGAATCACTAAGCAGACATCAGACTGCCTGTCTAGATAAAAGCAGACGTCAAACTGCCTGTCTAGATAGAAGCAGACGTTAGACTGCCTGTCTGGAAGCAGATGTCAGACTGCCTATCTGGAAGCATCTGCCGATGAACCCACAGGATTCCTCATGTCTAGTGTCTATATTTGCATGTTATCATAAACTCTCGTCACTTTCTGTAGCCTGCAGATCTGGGGCATCCATCAGTCCCGCTGCTCCCTGACCAAGCTCATCCTGTCCTGCATCCCCTGCCTCCAGCTCGCCTGCCTCCCGGGCACTGGCTCCATCTCCGTCTGATGCTGCAAGTAGGAAGAAACAGCAGAGAGTGACCACACAACCAAGCAAGTGACATGAATGTGACCACACAACCAAGCATGTGACCACACAACCAAGCATGTGACCACACAACCAAGCATGTGACCACACAACCAAGCATGTGACCACACAACCAAACATGTGACCACACAACCAAGCATGTGACCACACAACCAAACATGTGACCACACAACCAAGCATGTGACCACACAACCATGAATGTGACCACACAACCAAACATGTGACCACACAACCAAGCAAGTGACATGAATATGACCACACAACCAAGCATGTGACATGAATATGACCACACAAATAAGCATGTGACCACACAACCAAGCATGTGACCACACAACCAAGCATGTGACCACACAACCAAACATGTGACCACACAACCAAGCATGTGACCACACAACCATGAATGTGACCACACAACCAAGCAAGTGACATGAATATGACCACACAACCAAGCATGTGACATGAATATGACCACACAAATAAGCATGTGACCACACAACCAAGCATATGACCACACAACCAAGCATGTGACCACACTACCAAGCATGTGACCACACAACCAAGCATGTGACCACACAACAAAGCATGTGACATGAATATGACCACAAAACCAAGCATGTAACCACATAACCAAGCATGTGACCACACAACCAAGCATGTGACATGAATGTGACCACATAACCAAGCATGTGATGTGAATGTGACCACACAACCAAGCATGTGACCACACAACCAAGCATGTGACCACACAACCAAGCATGTGACCACACAACCAAGCAAGTGACATGAATGTGACCACACAACCAAGCAAGTGACATGAATGTGACCACACAACCAAGCATGTGACATGAATGTGACCACACAACCAAGCAAGTGACATGAATGTGACCACACAACCAAGCATGTGACATGAATGTGACCACACAACCAAGCATGTGACATGAATGTGACCACACAACCAAGCAAGTGACATGAATGTGACCACACAACCAAGCATGTGACATGAATGTGACCACACAACCTAACATGTGACCACACAACCAAGCATGCGACCACACAACCATGAATGTGACCACACAACCAAGCATGTGACATGAATGTGACCACATAACCAAACATGTGACCACACAACCAAGCATGTGACCACACAACCAAGCATGTGACCACACAACCAAGCATGTGACATGAATATGACCACACAACCAAGCATGTGACATGAATATGACCACACAACCAAGCATGTGATCACACAACCATGAATGTGACCACACAACCAAACATGTGACCACACAACCAAGCATGTGACCACAAAACCAAGCATGTGACATGAATGTGACCACACAACCAAGCATGTGACCACACAACCAAGCATGTGACATGAATGTGACCACACAACCAAGCATGTGACCACATAACCAAGCATGTGACCACACAACCAAGCATGTGACACGAATGTGACTATACAACCAAGCATGTGACCACACAACCATGAATGTGACCACACAACCAAGCATGTGACATGAATATGACCACACAACCAAGCATGTGACCACACAACCAAGCATGTGACATGAATATGACCACACAACCAAACATGTGACATGACTATGACCACATAACCAAGCATGTGACATGAATGTGACCACACAACCAAGCAGTGACATGAATATGACCACATAACCAGCATGTGACATGAATGTGACCACACAACCAAGCAAGTGACATGAATATGAACACACAACCAAACAAGTGAAATGTGACCACATAACCAAACATGTGACATGAATGTGACCACATAACCAAACATGTGACATGAATGTGACCACATAACCAAACATGTGACATGAATGTGACCACATAACCAAACATGTGACATGAATGTGACCACATAACCAAGCATATGACCACATAACCAAACATGTGACATGAATGTGACCACACAACCAAACATGTGACATGAATGTGACCACACAACCAAACATGTGACATGAATGTGACCACACAACCAAACATGTGACATAAATGTGACCACATAACCAAACATGTGACATGAATGTGACCACACAACCAAACATGTGACATGAATGTGACCACACAACCAAACATGTGACATGAATGTGACCACATAACCAAACATGTGACATGAATGTGCCCACATAACCAAACATGTGACATGAATGTAACCACATAACCAAGCATGTGACCACACAACCAAACATGTGACATGAATGTGACCACACAACCAAACATGTGACATGAATGTGACCACACAACCAAACATGTGACATAAATGTGACCACATAACCAAGCATGTGACATGAATGTGACCACACAACCAAACATGTGACCACACAACCAAACATGTGACATGAATGTGACCACACAACCAAACATGTGACATAAATGTGACCACACAACCAAACATGCGACATGAATGTGACCACACAACCAAACATGTGACATAAATGTGACCACATAACCAAGCATGTGACATGAATGTGACCACATAACCAAACATGTGACATGAATGTGACCACACGACCAAGCATGTTACCACACAACCAAGCATGTGACCACACAACCAAGCATGTGACATGAATATGACCACACAACCAAGCATGTGACAATATGACCACACAACCAAGCATGTGACATGAATATGACCACGCAACCAAGCATGTGACCACACAACCAAGCATGTGACATGAATGTGACCACATAACCAAGCATGTGACATCAATGTGACCACACAACCAAGCATGTGACCACACAAAATCAAATCAAATCAACTTTATTAGGGTCACAAATTGGGCGCACAAGCCCGTCTTACATCCGGCCCTTCCAATCACTCGTCTTTCGTTCATCAAGAACATTTACATAGGAAGAAAAATAAACATTGTGAAATGAATGTTGTAAACATAAACAAGGCTAATTACCATGTTATGAAGTCCATCTCCCACCTATCCATACATCCCCCACCCACACACAACCCACCTACCCACACACATGCACACCAAGGGACACATACATACCCCACCAACCGACCATCTCCCACCCACACACACTCTCCTCACCTGTTCCCCCAACCAAAACACTCGCCACCCACAAACATTCCCCCATTAACCCACGCCCACCCACATACACATCCTAACCCACACATCCTCTCCCCATCCACACCTCAAACCACCCATCCCCCAGCCACGTCTCCATTGATCACATATTTCCCACCCACGCACACATCCCCCACCAACCCACACATCCACTCACACATCCTCAAACCGCACACACATATCCCTCACCAACACATCCCACACCCACCACACATCACAAACATATCCCCCACCCACATACCACACAATATTCCCACACACACCCACACAGATACCCTTACCCATCCACACAACCAAGCAAGTGACATGAATGTGACCTCACAACCAACATGTGACATGAATAGAACCAGATGCAACATTGACAAACCTACTGTTATACAGATGTAAAGTTATATCTATTGTTGTGTGACCTAGTAAAATATAGTCATCCCACTAACTTTATGTTACTGTATATTGTCCATAGCTCCACTAACTTTATGTTATGTATATTGTCGATAAAACAAAGAAAATTGAAATATTTTGGTCACTTGAAACATCACGAAAGTTTGGAGAGAACAATAATGGAAGGATATATGCCTGGGAAGAGAGGAAGAGGAAGGCCAAAGAGAAGATGGGTGCAGGATGTGGCGGATGATCTCCAGATGGGTGTATCGGACGCGGGACATCTTGCTTGTGATCGAGAGGTTTTCCAGAAGGTTGTTATGGGAGCGAGGTTCTGCAAAGGACATGCTACTGAATGAATATTGTCGTCAGCTTGACCACAGCTCCACTAACTTTATGTTATTGTATATTGTCCACAGCTCCACTAACTTTATGTTATTGTATATTGTCCACAGCTCCACTAACTTCATGTTACTGTATATTGTCCACAGCTCCACTAACTTTATGTTTATTGTTTATTGTCCACAGCTTGCCACAGCTTCACTAACTTTATGTTACTGTATATTGTCCACAGCTCCACTAATTTTATGTTACTGTATATTGTCCACAGCTCCACTGAGGCATACCTCAGAGTAGCTGCAGACACAGACCACCCACTGCATGAGCCTGGACGCAGTTAAGGGTCAGCGACTGATAAGAGGGAAATCATGGATGGCTCAGGCAGAGGATATGATCAGACAGGTGTGCCCCTTGAGAACATTAGGCGTGGAGAGGAGTGGGTCAGAGTGCCAGCGGAGCAGTCAGAATTGTGCAGAGTTATAATCACATTAAGCCGGAGTGCAGGGAGTGGCCAGCAGGGGCCACGGAAGTGGAAATCCAGCAACTAATTCAGGACAATGCTCACTCGGGTGATGTGATTATCTACACAGATGGTTTCGGTGTCAAGAGGTGAGAAGAGTGGCTGGGGGTTCATAGCCAAAGCCAATGGTTCGACTGTTTGGGGCAGGAGAGCCTGGCATATGATACCACAACATCCAGCTAAGAATGGAGGTGGAGGCAGGTCACTGCGGCTCTCCGCTGGATGGAGAATACGACACACACACACATCGTGATTGTAACTGACTCAGAAAGGCATGCTGACGAGGGTGAGGACGGGCAGCTTCGTGCGGAGTGGCTTGCTTCGCTTCGGAGGTCACGGGTGACAAGCATCGCCTGGATCTTTTCTCCGGGGCATGCCGGTGTGCTGGGAAATGAACAGGCGGACAGATTGGCTGGCTCTGCAGAACTTGGTGGAGTATTGATACATGACAAGGCAGACGTGGTTGCGGCCTTGTGGGAGCACGTGCACGACCTCGGAGGAGCAAATGGATTACCATGGTCTGGCAAGAATGAGACAACGAAGGAGTGACCGAAGGGATCTGGCCGACGCTCAACGCTCAGAGGAAAGGCGAGACGGACTATAATCAGATTGCTACTGGTACTATTAAGTGTTGGAACTCTTCGCTGGCTGCTGAGGGACTGGGGACGGAGCGCTTATGGGAATGCCCGAATGCTGTGATGTCGATTCCTAAATCAATCAATCAATCAATCAGTTCCACTAACTTTATGTTATTGTATATTGTCCACAGCTCCACTAAATTTATGTTATTGTATATTGCCCAAGCTCCACTAACTTTATGTTATTGTTTATTGTCCACAAGCTCCACTAACTTTATGTTGTTGTTTATTGTCCACAGCTTGACTGCAGCTCCACTAACTTTATATTATTGTATATTGTCCACAGCTCCACTAACTGTTTTGGGGATTGCATTTCCCTTACAGGACGTTGCAGTCAACATCAGAATTTTTTAGCTGCTGTTGATGTACTAGGTAAGATTACACTCAGTAGTTTACCATGCTTTCTGAGCGGGTGGCTCACATACCCTGTAATTACCAAACGCAGTGAGAACTGCTACCGATTCTCGTGCAGGTTATGTTACTCGCGAGAATATATGGGATTACAGAGAAAGACGTTAACTCCTAGGCCAGGGAGACCACAAACTTTATGTTATTGTATACTGTCCACAGCTTGACCACAGCTCCACTAACTTATGTTATTGTATATTGTTCACAGCTCCACTAACTTTATGTTATGTATACTGTCCACAGCTCCACTAACTTTATGTTAATGTATATTGTCCACAGCTTGTCCACAGCTCCACTAACTTTATGTTAATGTATATTGTCCACAGCTTGACCACAGCTCCACTAACTTTATGTTATTGTATATTGTCCACAGCTCCACTAACTTTATGTTATTGTATATTGTTCACAGCTCCACTAACTTTATGTTATTGTATACTGTCCACAGCTCCACTAACTTTATGTTAATGTATATTGTCCACAGCTTGTCCACAGCTCCACTAACTTTATGTTAATGTATATTGTCCACAGCTTGACCACAGCTCCACTAACTTTATGTTATTGTATATTGTCCACAGCTCCACTAACTTTATGTTATTGTATATTGTCCACAGCTCCACTAACTTTATGTTATTGTATATTGTCCACAGCTCCACTAACTTTATGTTATTGTATATTGTCCACAGCTCCACTAACTTTATGTATTGTATATTGTCCCCAGCTCCACTAACTTATCTTATTGTATATTGTCCACAGCTCCACTAACTTTACATTATTGTATATTGTCCACAGCTCCACCAACTTTATGTTACTGTATATTGTTCACAGCTCCACTAACTTTACATTATTGTATATTGTCCATATCTCCACTAACTTTACGTTATTGTATATTGTTCCACAGCTCCACTAACTTTACATTATTCTATATGTCCCATATCTCCACTAACTTTACGTTATTGTATATTTGTCCACAGCTCCACCACCTTTATGTTATTTATATTTTCCACAGCTTGAACACAGCTCCGCTAGCTTTATGTTATTGTATATTGTTCACAGCTCCACTAACTTTATCTTATTGTATATTGTCCACAGCTTCACTAAATTTACATTATTGTATATTTTCCACAGCTTGACCACAGCTCCACTAACTTTATGTTATTGTATATTGTCCACAGCTCCACTAACTTTGTCTTACTGTATATTGTCCACAGCTCCACTAACTTTACATTATTGTATATTGTTCACAGCTCCACTAACTTTATTTTACTGTATATTGTCTACAGCTCCACTAACTTTATGTTATTGTATATTGTCCACAGCTCCACTAAATTTTTTTCTGTAGGGCTGAGTGGTCTCAAGGTAATGGTGTCCACCTCAAGGGTCGGATTTGTCACGTGACTTCTAGTAACAAAATTTCCCTGGTCTCTGGTAGTGAGATCGGACGCCCGTGTGTATTGTGTCCCCTGGTCTCTAGGTAGTGAGATCGGACTACCCCCCTCTGCTGTGTGTCCACCGTGACGAGGTAGAGGGGCTTGTGCGTCCCAATGACCCCAAGAGCTATGCCGACGGTAGCACAGCTACTGGTAGGGCCACCCATGTCGGACAGGTCAAGGGAGAGGGACCAGACGAAGAGACAAGCAAACCTGCTGCCTTGTAGGTAGACTGGGGACAGTCAAAGGCTAGGGAAAGCATCCCGAATAAATGCTTGTCGAAATCGGATGTACTGAGCCACAGGCTTGACAAAGCAGTGCAACGTAACTTAATTCATGATGTCACAAATCAAAATTAATTGTTATGGTGCTAATCCCGTGAAGTCCCATCAGGCGGCGATAGTGCCGGGCCCCCTGCCTCGAGGGGGTCCACCCATGACTACTGGTGGTCACCTTCCCCTGTGCTGTGGAGTCAAGGCACAGAGGAGTAGGTTAAGAGCTATTGACCAAATACCCCGGACACTCAACATACTACAGTGGAATGCCGAAGGAGTTTACAAGAAGAAAGACTCCCTAACACAGCGTCTTCATAAAGATAGAATAGATGTGGCATGCATTCAAGAGACACACCTCAACGCCAATCACAAATTCTCAGTCAGAGGATATCAGGCCACACGTTTCGACCGCGAAGGACACAAAGGAGGAGTTCTAATACTTACACGAAATACAATACCTTGCAGCGAAGTATCTGTGATCTCTGACAACCAAACGGAAATTATAGGTGTTGATATAATGATAAAGGACGTGAAAATAAGAATCTACAATCTGTATAGCCCAGCAGATAAAAGGACCTTACACTCTCAAACATGAAAATAACTGACACAAACTGCATTATTGTCGGAGACTTTAATAGCCGTTCAGAAAGATGGGGATACCCAGATACTGACAAAAGAGGAGATGAATTGGAGGACTGGGAAATAGACTCAAATCTCCATTACTCAACAAAGCGATGACACACGAGCTTCTGCTCCAGAAGATGGCTTACCACTTCTACTCCAGACTTAGCTTTCTGCACAGGAGACATCCTCCACAAAATCGATCGCCATGTGCTGGACCAATTAGCAGGTAGTGACCACAGACCAATCAAGCTTGTAATGAATATGGAGTATGTTCCACAGGAGCAAAAGCCCTTGCCCCGCTGGAATTACAAACGAGCAGATTGGGACAGATTTGCCATACTAACAGACAAATATTGTGAAAACATAAATACACGATATGGCAACATAAAGCAAATGGTGGAAAGTCTAAACAGAGCGATAATACAGGCAGCCACTGAGTCCATTCCTAGAGGAGCGAGGAAAAATTACAAACCATACTGGACTGAAGAACTACAAAGTTTGGAGGACAAAGTTGAAGATGCCAGGAAGACAGCAGAGAGAGAACAACCAATTGAAGCGAATATCTCTCTCAAAGCCATCTCAGCAAAATATAAAAGAACAGTAAATCAAACAACAAGAGATTGTTGGAGGGAAAAAACAGAAAACCTGAATTTTGACAGGGATGGAAACAAACTATGGAAACTAGTGAAAGCCATGAACAATGAAGGACCTAGAAACAAACAAATAACAATTAAACAAGGAAATGCCTTGCTTATAGGAAAAAAGGCTGCAAATGCACTAATGGAACACTATGCAAATGCAAACCACATTGATATTACAACCGAACAGAAGAAAGCAATCAAAGACAAACAGATACATCATAGAAATACAGAGACAGCAGCAGAATATATGATGGCAAATCTAACAATTGGAAGAAATGGAACAGGCAATGAATACCCTAAAAAGAAGAAATCACCAGGAAAGGATGGAATAACAAATGAAATGCTAATAGGACTAGGCACCAAGGCAAAGAAGAAACTACTAGCAGTCCTAAATAACAGCTGGAAGAGAGGAATAGTCCCACAGGCATGGAAGGAAGCTATACTAATACCAGTCCCAAAGAAAGGAAAAGACCTGGAAGAACCAAATGGCTATCGACCTATCAGTCTACTTAGCTGTGTAGGAAAATTAATGGAACGCATTATCAATGGCAGGCTAACATGGCATCTGGAAGAAAAACAAACTCTTAACACCACACCAAGCAGGATTCAGAAAGTACAGATCCACTGAAGATCAAATAACCTATATAGCTCAGGAAATAGAGGATGCCTTCCAAGAGAAAAAGCACACACTAGCAGTCTGGATAGATTTAGAAAAAGCATTTGATAAAGTATGGAAGGAAGGACTGAAAGTAAAACTGCAAAACATGCATGTTTGTGGAAAAATGTATAAATGAATCAGCCACTACCTTGAGAACAGAACTGCCAGGACAAAAGTACAAGGACAAACAAGCAAAATGATGCTACTGGAGCAAGGTGTCCCCAAGGAGGAGTTCTTTCACCAACATTATTCCTAGCATATATAAATGACATCACAGAAAATTTTCCAGCCAGAGTACACACATCCTCCTTTGCAGATGACCTAGCCATATGGACATCTGAAGAATATATTAGTACAGCTAACAGCAGAATACAGCAAGCCTTATTAGCGCTAGAGGACTGGTCAAAATCATGGCTAGTGAAGATAAGTGAGGAGAAAACAACATGCACAGTGTTCTCCCTCTCAAATAAAACTCAGCAATCTAAGCTGGTATTGAATGGAAAAATATTGCACCATGAAGAAAATCCAAACTATCTAGGAGTCACCTTTGATCGTCGCCTGACATGGAAGACACAGGTTGAGAAAATCAAACAAGAGCAAGGCAGAGAATGGCAATCATGAAAAAGCTTGCTGGTACAACGTGGGGAGTAGATGAGAAAGTTCTCAAGAAGTTATATACTGGACGGGTGAGGCCAGTACTGGAATATGGCATTGCAGCTTGGGCAACAGCAGCTAAGTCAAACTTTAACAAAATAAGTAGAGTCCAAAACCAAGGACTGCGAATCATAACTGGAAGCCTGAAGACAACGCCTATTAATGAACTAGAAAAGATCACTTGTTTACAACCAATGCAGGATAGAAGAGATAGCAGAGCCCAGCAACAAGCAGAAAAATCTAGAAGATTGACAGACCACCCTATGTACAACAGATTTAATGGTTTTGGAAAGGGAAGACTGAAGCGTAGCAACTTTGTAGAAACTGCAAAACGAAGGATTAGGGCAGATCCTATACTTAACATATCAACAGTCAAGCCCATATACAATGCACACAAGTTCCCAGCTTGGAGACAGCAGCAACTGCCTGAGATGATAGAAAACATTCCTGGTATTGAGAAAAAGAACACTCAGCATGAAACCGAAAGAAGAGAAATAACCCTAAACTACATAAAAGAACATTACCCAAGCAGCAATTGGACCCATGCATATACAGATGGATCAGCCAAAAATTCAATAGAGAATGGAGAGGAGGAATTCTCCTAAATTTAAAAAATGGAGTGAAAAAAACACATTCAGTGGCAACTGGAAAATTGTCAAGTAACTTCAAAGCGGAGGTAGAGGCTCTGAAAACTGCAGCAGAAATGCTCCTGATGGAGGAAAATAAAGAGAAGCAAATAGCTATCTTCACAGATGCAAAGTCAGCTGTCTCAATACTGAAGAGCAATAACAGCACAGAACTAGCTGACCTAAGAGCAGCACTCCATGGTCTATGCCAGAAATCCAAAAAAGTTGTAATACAGTGGATCCATCACATTGCAGTATACCTGGAAACGAAGAGGCTGACAGACTGGCAAAAGAGGGCGGACGACTACCACAGCCTGACATAGACATAACCTATAATGAGGCAAAGAGGTTGATAAAACGCACTTATAGAACCAAATGGGAATCAGAGCATCCAGGCCATCAGAAGGATGATGCATATTACAAACTCGACCGAAGAGAACAAGTAGCAATCTTCAGACTCCGCACAGGACATAACAGGCTGAAATACCACTTGTTCAATAAACTAAAGATAGGAGATACCGATGAATGTAATTGTAGAACTGGAAAAATGACAGCAAAACATTTGCTGCAGGATTGCCCAACGTATGCAGAACAGAGAAAGATATTTTGGCCCACACCTGCTTCATTTGAGGACAAGCTCTATGGAGATATCAACAGCTAAAGTTGACCGCAGCTTACTTTAACTACATACAGGTTGACATTTAAAGGTGCATGAAGACCCAGAGGCATGAAATGGAATATTGCTTGGATAGCAAATCCATTATGTGGAAAGTCCAAATCGAAAGCTCGCGGTGTGGGCTTCATAAAAGGTGGAAAAGTGTCCTAGTGGCACGAAATGGAATATTGCTTGGATAGCAAATCCATTACGTGGAAAGTCCGAATCAAAAGCCCATTGTGTGGGCTTCATAAAAGGTGGAAAAGTGTCCTAGTGGCATGAAATGGAATATTGCTTGGATAGCAAATCCATTACGTGGAAAGTCTGAATCAAAAGCCCACTGTGTGGGCTTCATAAAAGGTGGAAAAGTGTCCTAGTGGCACGAAATGGAATATTGCTTGGATAGCAAATCCATTACATGGAAAGTCCGAATCGAAAGCTCACTGTGTGGATGTCATCTGCAGACTGCATACTTCTGGTTTCCGGAAGAACAGCCTATGGTGAACAGAAGGCCCAATATACGGAAGTGAGGCTAAGCAGCCATGTGCAGGACGTGACGATTCCTTGGGTGAGCCCAGTACCAGAGCGCTATGTATCGGCTCTGCAAGTATGGAAGCCTCCTTGGATGGCGGGGAATGCCCATGGTCTGCCCCTGCCTTCCCTTGAGGGCTGACCAGGATCTTTGGCTGTTCTATATGGACCAGCTGGGATGGGGGATAACACCTCAAACGTCCTAAGAAACCCCCGGGAAGGTTAACCTGGTCAACAAATGCCCGCAGAAGTCGGATGTGTCGGCCTAACGGTGCAAGAACGCAGCTCTGCTGTAAACAGGCACAACGCAATCACATCCGAAAACAAACTCCGGATGAACGCAGAAGAAGAAGAAGAAAATAGAGAATTATTCACACGTTTTAGCTCTGGGAATTAACATGTAATAGGTGGCAGTGTTTTCTATTTCAACATGAAAGTATACACAAGGCAGTGTTTGTATCACCAGACAATAATAAAGAAAATCAAATTTAATAAAATATATTAACAAGAAATTTGGATCATCTCTATCCCACGTAAAAATGTTTTAGAGATGCAGATGTAGTTTCAGATCACCATCTGATAAGGACAATTAAGTTCAAGCCCAAGCAATACATAAACAAAACTATAAAGTAAAAGACCTGTGTCCATACCTGAGCCTATATGGTGCTAACCCCATATTTGTATAGATGAGTGGGCACTATATGTCACTAGCCCCATATTTGTATAGATGAGTGGACACTATATGTCACTAGCCCCATATTTGTATAGATGAGTGGACACTATATGTCACTAACCCCATATTTGTATAGATGAGTGGGCACTATATTGTGCTAGCCCCATATTTGTATAGATGAGTGGGCACTATATGTCACTAGCCCCATATTTGTATAGATGAGTGGGTACTATATGTCACTAGCCCCATATTTGTATAGATGAGTGGGTACTATATGTCACTAGCCCCATATTTGTATAGATGAGTGGGCACTATATGTCACTAGCCCCATATTTGTATAGATGAGTGGGCACTATATGTCACTAACCCCATATTTGTATAGATGAGTGGGCACTATATGTCACTAGCCCCATATTTATATAGATGAGTGGGCACTATATGTCACTAGCCCCATATTTGTATAGATGAGTGGGCACTATATGTCACTAGCCCCATATTTGTATAGATGAGTGGGCACTGTATGGTGCTAGCCCCATATTTGTATAGACAAGTGGGCACTATATGTCACTAGCCCCATATTTGTATAGATGAGTGGGCACTGTATGCTGCTAGCCCCATATTTGTATAGATGAGTGGGCACTGTATGGTGCTAGCCCCATATTTGTATAGATGAGTGGGCACTGTATGGTGCTAGCCCCATATTTGTATAGATGAGTGGGCACTGTATGTCACTAGCCCCATATTTGTATAGATGAGTGGGCACTATGTCACTAGCCCCATATTTGTATAGATGAGTGGGCACTATATGTCACTAGCCCCATATTTTTATAGATGAGTGGGCACTGTATGGTGCTAGCCCTATATTTGTATAGATGAGTGGGCACTATATGTCGCTAGCTCCATATTTGTATAGACGAGTGGGCACTATATGTCTCTAGCCCCATATTTGTATAGATGAGTGGGCACTGTATGGTGCTAGCCCCATATTTGTATAGATGAGTGGGCACTATATGTAGCTAGCCCCATATTTGTATAGATGAGTGGGCACTGTATGGTGCTAGCCCCATATTTGTATAGATGAGTGGGCACTGTATGTCTCTAGCCCCATATTTGTATAGATGAGTGGGCACTGTATGGTGCTAGCCCCATATTTGTATAGATGAGTGGGCACTATATGTCACTGTCGTGTATCCGTTTAAAGTGTCGTCCCTGGAGTGAGAGGAATCAACACCCACATTATATTTTAACCCCTTATCATTATCCTGGAGAAACCCCTAGAATCCGTCAGTTTATGGACACCTCTTCTCTCTCTCTCTATCACTGCTGTATCATGCCCCCTCTCATTCTTCCCCAATGCAACATACTCAACAACTCTAGCTTCTAAAAATTAATAAGAATTAATTTATTAAAAGAAAAGTGTAATGTATGTGAGAAGCGTATGCGAAGAATGTGTGACGTGTTCTATAATGTGTGTAGAATCGGACCCTCAGATCAATAGCCCAGTCAGTTCATCCTTGCAAGGACACACCACAGCACGTTAGGTCAGCACAAGACAACCTCACCCGGTGATGTATCTCTCCTGCCAGACACTGACTTTCTTCTGTAGCTACCTGGTAATCCATGCACATGATCATCCGAAATAGCTATAGTCTATAAGTTACCACTGATCATGGTCCGTTTGCACACTGCACATTATAAGTTCCTATAGTTCCTAAAATGTACAAATCCCTGTACTGTGAAAATAAGTATCACTGTTGTTGGAAATAGACTTGATCCTATCTATTGTCTATAGTGTCTAAATTACAATGTTCCTTGTAATATTTCCCTGGAATCTACCACACCATGTGAATGTTACATTTAAAGTTCTCGTGTAGTTACTAATGTTCGTATGAGGTGTGGTGTCTCAACAAACATCACCCATCCTAGGTGAACCTTAACACACTGGAATCGTTAAATGGTTTCGCTCATCTGAGCCCTGTTCCGGTGGACCCTCCTGATCATGGGCCCAGCCCAAACATTATTGAACAACTTTCTTCTTTGACGTTATTCATTTTCCGTAAGAAAAACATTTACTGTTCAACTGGTGTTCTTCCCAATCGTAGTAAACTTTCTTCAAAACTCGTGTAGAGCTTCTTCGTAACTGGCAGGGAACCTGTTAGAGAAATAACACACCTGGTGAGAGCACTCATCACTGATCCTACCAGCTGAGTGTAGGCCTACGGCCTCGCTCAGATATTTATCAGCGAACTAAACTCTGTCATAGAGCAGATGAGCTCATCACCTAGGTCCGAATCAGGCTATGACAAGGAAAGACCAATAAACAGAGTGCAGAACCCCAGTGGGCACCCCACTGAAAGATCCCACTATTGGACACTTCCCCCATCTCCCAACCCATCCTTAATCTCTCCAAATATCACCCCACTACACTATTCTCACTAGCAGAGCTAATTCTCCCTTCCCTACTCTATTCTCAACTAACAGAGCTAATCATCACTTCACTACTCTATTCTCAACTAGCAGAGCTAATTATTTCCTCACCCTAGCTAGTGTTAACAAGGCTACTGCCTATTTTAATTAGGCCTAAATACACGATATGCAATACCTTATGCAACACCGCATCACTCCTGGATGGCATCTACAACTTGCCATAAAGACATATGTTATTTAATGTTAATTAAATCTAACACAGTAGATGCTCTCCGAATTCCTAACAGCGGTACAGAAACACGTCAGCTCTAGTCAACTTTCTGTCTACACTAACTGTAAACAAGTCATGTTTTTGTCAAAGAGCCTTGGATTGTCCTAGTGAAGTCCTTTGATGTCAACACATCAGATGGTTCCAGGGGCAGACTATCCATTCTCCCCTTTTTTTAATCAATGCAAAAGTGGTCCCCCTTGTTCCTTCATTTTCCCAATCGGGCCACAATAACAAGCCTACAATTTTCTGTCGTGTGGGGACTTTCAAAGACGACTGTATTGATTGATCTTACCGACTCCCCGTAGTAAACAACTTGTAGTTGCGAATCAAACTGTTCTTGGTATTTTTATCATCTGATTGTTACATTACAGTGATTTCACGACAGTCACTAGCCCCATATTTGTATAGATGAGTGGGCACTGTATGGTGCTAGCCCCATATTTGTATAGACGAGTGGGCACTATATGTCGCTAGCTCCATATTTTTATAGATGAATGGGCACTATATGTAGCTAGCCCCATATTTGTATAGATGAGTGGGCACTATATGTAGCTAGCTCCATATTTGTATAGATGAGTGGGCACTATATGTCACTAGCCCCATATTTGTATAGATGAGTGGGCACTGTATGGTGCTAGCTCCATATTTGTATAGATGAGTGGGCACTGTATGTCGCTAGCCCCATATTTGTATAGATGAGTGGGCACTGTATGTCGCTAGCCCCATATTTGTATAGATGAGTGGGCACTGTATGTCACTAGCCCCATATTTGTATAGATGAGTGGGCACTGTATGGTGCTAGCCCCATATTTGTATAGATGAGTGGGCACTATATGTCGCTAGCCCCATATTTGTATAGATGAGTGGGCACTATATGTCACTAGCCCCATATTTTTATAGATGAATGGGCACTGTATGTCACTAGCCCCATATTTGTATAGATGAGTGGGCACTATATGTCGCTAGCTCCATATTTGTATAGATGATGAGTGGGCACTATATGTCACTAGCCCCATATTTGTATAGATGATGAGTGGGCACTATATGTCACTAGCCCCATATTTGTATAGATGAGTGGGCACTATATGTCTCTAGCCCCATATTTGTATAGATGAGTGGGCACTATATGTCACTAGCCCCATATTTGTATAGATGAGTGGGCACACAGTGAGTGATGGGGCCAGTATCTCACCGCCTGCCTTTACTTCCCAGAACATGGCTTGGTACTCATGTTAGTCTGGGTCAACCTGGGAGCCCAGAGCAATGGTTTTTAAAATCCTGGCCTTATTTTTGTGTCAATATCTGGTGTGACATTGTGTTGCCACATTGACTACATGTGATATTTTATCCTGATGTTGTGTGTGACAGTGTGCTGTCACATTGACTGCATATGATCTATTATGTCCAAATATCTTGTGTCGCATTATGTTTTCACATAACATGATATTTTATGTTAAAATATCTTGTGTGACAGTGTTATCGCATTTACTGCAAGTGATGTTTTGTGTCCAAATATCTTGTGTGACGTGTGTTTTTGTAGCACTAATTAACAGTGCGGTAAATTACAGGGTATGTGAGCCGGCTGCTCAGAAAGCAATGGCAAACTACTGAGCATGGTCTTGCCAAAAAATCAACAAACAGCTGAAAGATGCTGATATTGACGGCGATGTCCTGTAAAAGATATGCCAACAAAAAACACAAAAATATTAACAGTGATATTTTGAATGTATAAAAACATAACAGTAGTCTGACATTTTAGTAAATAGTGTCTTGTTTTATCTATTCAGTTCATTTAAAACTGCTTATTTTTCTTACATTTACATTCAGTTGTACCCAAGAGTTGTTAAAATGAAAAGTGGAAGGAAAAAGGCAAAAACGAAGAAAGAGAAGTCGAAGACCAAGACTAACCATTATATCCCTGAAGATTATTCAGATGAAGTAGTTTCAGAGGTGAGTCTTAAAATGTACATCTAAATATATAGATCTGACTTCCCACTGTACTAATACACAAATGCTTGACCAAAGTTAATAATTAGGAATATAACTTCTCGTCAATTTAAATTTTTATGCTTGTGGTGTGTGTAGTTTTTTTTTCCTCCTGCTCGAATCACCTACGTATTCGGTTTTACTATTTATACCATTTGTGACATACCTGTCAATGATATTACTCCTTAGATGTCATTCTTATACACAGAATATCTGTTCCCATTTGTCACTCACACATATACACTTTGATTTGGTCAAAACACATCTGCACTATACTAGCATAAATCTGTTTGTCTTGTTGAGTTAAAAATAGGTATATATCTAGTTCAATCTGGGACTGGTCAGTATGTGACTTTAACTGGTCAGGTAACAGATTTGGTCAGTCATTGAAGCCATGTCATGGCATTCAGGACACATGCAAAAGTGATCCATGTTCCTCAACAGGTATCGAAGTGTATCACTGCTAACCACGCCATCACACCGGGTGGATACACGTCTATCACAGCCACACAGTCAGTATGTAGCACTAGTTCCAGTGTATAGTTTATGTTCCTTCAGTCTGCACATTGTTCTCCCACTGCATGCTATATAACACATTGTTTATTTCTGATGGCTTGAAGATTTGTCCGTTTGATAGTTACCCACTAAAGGCACTCTAGAGGTTATCTAATCTGTCCACTCTAGAGGTCGGCTAATCTGTCCACTCTAGAGACCAGCTAATCTGTCCACTCTAGAGGCCAGTTAATCTGTCCACTCTAGAGGCCAGCTAATCTGTCCACTCTAGAGGCCAACTAATTTACTCTAGAGGTCAGCTAATCTGTCCACTCTAGAGGCAAGTTAATCTGTCCACTCTAGAGGCCAGCTAATCTGCCCACTATAGAGGCCAGCTAATCTGCCCACTCTAGAGGCCAGTTAATCTGTCCACTCAAGAGGCCAGCTAATCTGTCCACTCTAGAGCCAGCTAATCTGTCCACTCTAGAGGCCAACTAATTTACTCTAGAGGTCAGCTAATCTGTCCACTCTGAGGTCAGCTAATCTGTCCACTCTGAGGTCAGCTAATCTGTCCACTCTAGAGGCCAGCTAATCAGTCCACTCTAGAACCAGCTAATCTGTATTCCCAAATGTTGCACAACAATTGCTTACAAGTTTCTGTAGGTTACTGGCACTAGTCAAAGACATTCATTCATACCACAGCTGTTTCATTTTCAATTATCATACAGTATTGTGACTTTGCCGGTGCCATGGCGCGGCTGATTGCTTGGTGTACAGATCTGATGCCTAGGGGTATTAGTTGTACTTTCATCATCATCAAGTCGCCACCGTGGCTGCTTCTCCGCACTTTACTTTGCTGATGGTTAGACTGCCATTCTATACAAAGTATGCCAACTTACTATTAAACACAACGTCTCTCTCCTGTAGAAATGTGATTCGGACTCGGATTTAGATTTTTGTTACTATATTCATCTCAACACTGTAGCATGAACATATCACATACACCATCATATATTCCACATTATAATAAACACCACATTGCTATACATTAACTAACATAAAAGAGTGGCTCAATTTTGGCCGCAACTCGATTCACAATGTGGTCCGCACTCGACGAAACCACAGCCTTGAATGCCCTTGTCCGGATCCCGCTTCCTGCTGACCGCGAAGCGAGTCCCAGCATTTCCACGCTGTGTGAAAAGTATCCACTTTTCACGATCCAGGTGTCCATTTACTGAACACTGCCATAACCTCTGACCTAATCTAATTTGGGTTATAGCATAACTAGTCCATGTCCTTATCTGGACCATGGCAGCCGGCCTCTGTGGCGAAGGGGTTGTAGACGCGGTTTGTAATCCCATATATCCACGTTCGAAACATGCGCGCACAATTTGGCAGCAGACCGCGTTGCGTTGGTATCGATGCCGGTCGTTCAGAAAGCAATGGCAAACTACTGAATGTAAACCTGCCAAGAGATCACAGCAGCAGAAATGCGATGTCCTGTAAAAAAGGATATGCAAAAAAAGAAAATTGTGACTAGTGACCGCAAGCCATCGGAGTACAGCAGTTACTGCCTCCAGTTACATGTTCAAGTTGGATGTTGTGACCTCATAAGCTCTGCTTTGTTCTAATACAGTTCTACTTGGCACTCTGTCCGTAGGACTATTTTTTGGTCATATTTAGAAGACAAAAACTATAACATATTGTGACAAATGAAAATAATTATCAAAAGAGAGACAGAGGAAGGCTGCGAAGGAATATTGTTGAGTGTTTTCTCATGGTACAGAAAGGTGTCAGCACAGAAACTGATACATGCCTTTGGAGATCAAGAGGCACTTGCTGGTGAAGATATTGATTTGTTGTTCAAGAATTCTTCTTCTTCTCATGTCCTCAACCAACATGTGCCAAGCCATCCTGTCCTTTGCTAGCTATTTCATCTCCCTGCATGTCTTCTCCATATTATTCATCTTAGTCTCCAATTAACTGCTCCATGTGGTGTAGGTTTCCCTCTGTTTCGGTGGCCCTGTGGGTTACAGTCAAGGGTATGTCTAGTTACAGTGCTGTCAGGTGGAAGAATGAAATTGCCAACTACATGTAGTTTTCACTAATTTTACAAGATAACTTTAAATCTTCACTCACCGATTATGTAATGTAATCTGCGCGGGAGATTTTAAAAATATACACATACATAAATTAAACACCTATTTTTTTTTAAACTTTAATTCTCAAGTTTCTTGCTTTATACTCAGGATTCCATGGGGAGAATGTATTTTCTTTAAGGAAATCTGATAAAGAACCTGTGTCATGTAAGGTGTTTCATTTCAAAGACTGGTATCTTCTTCTTCTTCTTCTCGTTCATCCGGAGTGTTTTTTCAGATGTGATTGCGGTGTGCGTTAGGCACCCTTGGGTTGAAAACCCTTAGGTCACACATCCGGCTTTCGCGTGCATTTTTGACCAGGTTAGCAATCCTGGGAGACTCTCACTTTTGTGGTACCGTCCACATCCCAGCTGGTCAAGTTCGAACAGTCGAGGACTTTCGGTCATCCCTCAAGAGAAGGAAGGCACAGTCCATAGCATTTTCCGCCATCCTAGGTTGCTTCCATAGTTGCAGGGCCGACACATAGCGCCCTGATACTGGGCTCACAGAGGGAATGGTCACGTCATGCTCATGGCTGCTTTAATTCCTCACTTCAATATATTGGGCTTTTCGTTCGCCCCGGGCCGTTCCCGCACAAACCAGACAGGTCTGCAGAAGGTATTCACTCAGCGAGTTTTCGCACATGTGCTTGTCGTTGCGCCCGTCAGAGCTGTTCCAGGCACGACAGACATTCGGAAAACTACCTAGTCAGAGCTGTTCCGAACAAGAGCGGCATTCGGAAACTAGGTAGTCAGAGCTGTTCCTAGCACGGGAGACATTCGGACGAGACATTTCACTCGGACGTAAATGCGTAGTGTCAATTTTTAGTTTGCCACCCGTAGGACGACACTTCCGACTTCCGGCGGGCATTTTTTAGTGAGGTTAGCCTTCCTCTGGTTTCGAGACACGTTAGACTGTTGTAATGTCACCCACATCTCAGCTGGTCAAGATAGAACGATCAACGACCCGGGAAGGTTAACCCGGTCAACAAATGCCCGCAGAAGTCGGATGTGTCGGCCTAACGGCGCAAGAACGCAGCTCTGCTGTAAACAGGCACAACGCAATCACATCCGGAAAAAAAAACTCCGGATGAACGAAGAAGAAGAACGATTAACGATATCGTGGTCTGCCCTCAAGGGAAGGCAGGGGCAGACCATGGGCATTATCTCGCTATCCAAGGAGGCTTCCATAATTGCAGAGCCGGCACATATTGCTCTGAGACTGGGCTCACCCAAGGAGTTTCCACGTCCTGCTCATGGCTTCTTTAGTTCCTCACTTCCATGTGTTGGGCATCCCACTTGCCACTGATCGCTCAATCACACACCAGGAGCGGTCAGACTGCGAGTGACATCCACTCGGTAAGCTTTTGCTTGTGACTTCAGACAACGCAATAGGTTCGCTCGCCGTGCGTTCCATTTCGCGTTGATGAGACATTCTTCCACTTTTGTCTACACTCTCTATGAGTTAGATACAGACAGTTTCCGTAACCCTTCGACTGGGGCACTTTTCTGACTTTTTTGTACTCGCTCACGAGGTAGGCTACATGTGCTGCCGGCTCAGCACCTTACCTTCGTCCTGCAGTGAACGGGAAACGGCCAGGCCCCTTCATCCGGGAATCTCTCATATCCCCCAGCTGAGAGCCTTCGAACATATATCAGACCTGAGCATGTAGCTTGCTCAGTATCATGTTTCTATTTCCGGTAGACGGGTATCGGCCTGGCTCTCAGATCCGAGGGTTTGTGGCTTAGAGGCGTTCAGCCACAGCCCTCGACAGTGAACCTTAAGAGTTTCCGGTAGACTGGTATTGGCCTGGCTCTCAGATCCGAGGGTTTGTGGCTTAGAGGCGTTCAGCCACAGCCCTCGACAGGGAGCCTTAAGAGTTTTGTTCGGACCAAAAATGTCTGCCTTCGTGCACCTTTTAAACTTTTGACTGTTATCCTCAGTCTATACCTGCAGAGCAGCAGGTTGTGTCTCTCTTAGTCTGGTCCCTATCCCATAAGCTGTCCGATATGTAGTTTTTCATCCATCGGCAAGCAAATGGGGTCGATGGGACACGCAAGCTCCCCCACCACGTCAAGGTGGAGACACATCAGGGGAGAAAGACTGGTATGATATTTTAAAACATAAATGTAATTATGTGACTACAGATAAACATATTCTTGGGTATTTAATATGATAGTTTCAGCTTGTCTTCTACATCCACATCAAAGGTTAACATGCTGTAAACATCACATAGCTTTTGTAAGCTTTACAATCTTGCCACGGCACTGCCACTTACAGCCTACTCTTCACCATATTCAGCTGTCAAGGGATCTTTCACATGTGCAGCGTGACTGCTGGACCTTGTTTTATGCTGTTATCTAAGAAAGCAGGGCATAATGTTCACTAGCCCAGGATTGATTGTGGGGGAGAGCATAACACTTGTGTGTTCCCAGTTTTGTACAGATTGTCCACAACTATTTTCAGACCTGACACTTTTCCATTTAGAGGTGAATGCCCTACCTCTGAACATATTTTACCCTTCTATGAGCATCTAACAGAATCTAATTAATAGAGGTGAAAATTGTTTGACTGATTTGGTCTACACCTATAAATTATTATGTAGTGAATGAGTTAAATTGTCAGTAAATATGGTTATGTAAATCTGTATATTGCTATCATTGTCCACAGATCAAGTCACAGCTGCAGTTGTTCAATCGCAAGCAGTTGGAGAAGCTTATCTGTGTGCTCGGCCAAGAAGTGCTCAGATTAGAGCACATATTGCAATCCTGCTCGCTCTGCATCGTAAATGACAATGGACAGAGTGAACATTCTGGTTGCCAAACCATAATAAATGGAGACAGTGAGTCAAAACATTTGAGAACAAAATGTTCAGTTGTTCACAGGCTTGTCCAGTCAGTTAAGTCTGTCAGCCAATTTACGACAAACAAGGCAGGAGAGATCATGGAACAGCAGTGGCGTGTGAACAATGAACAGTTGACCAAGACTGAAGGCTGTAAGACTGACTTAAACTTGAACAATGAGATTGTTGGTGATGAACATGAGAACAGCTGTGAGCATACAGACATGCAACTTCCATCTCATCAAAACAATGTTGAATGTTCTAGTTATACTAGAATACATCAACCTCCCATGAAAAGACGTATAGTCTCAGATGATGCATGTCTAGAAAACATGTTCTTCTCAAAAGCAACAAAGTTCAACAGGAAAAAGGAAATGAATAATAATACACAGATTCTAACCAATGACAAGGTAGTGTATTCATGTTTTATGATGAATGTTGTCTGTGAAAGTTGGATACAATTTTGAGAGTTCATTCATGTGTCTTAGTCTTCTGTCTTTTTCTGCCATTCATCTCCCAGTGGGGCAGATGCCCTCCACTAACTGCAGCCAAGCCCGTTGTAGACTTAATGGCTTGGATTCTGCAGCTACAGTTGTCTATGGGGTGAGGTGGCCAGTCTCACACAGACCCTCTTTTGTCACCTCTGACAACATGACTGGAAGGTTACAGTGTTGCTCGTCTTTGCCTGGCCCCAGCCACATACAGGTGTCATTAGTGTGTGGCGAGACGTGTCTTTTTGGGTGGCATGAAGGTTACAAATGAAACTAGCTTGTGATTTATGTAAATCAAATTAACGCTCATTGTACAGTGATATCAGACCATGTTTAATTAAATCAAAACCCAGATAAATGAGGCTAGAAACATTTCAGACATAATAAAGAAAAATATATATTAATGGGCAGTTGCTACAACTACAAGAGGCAGTGCAATTTCTGTAAAAGTTTTTGAATAATTATAGAATGGTTCCAAATTTGCTGTTATATCAGCTGGGGGAGCAGAATTGGGGTGAGTAACTCAACCTTGCAAAAAATCTCCCCATGGTTTGTGCAGTCATCCATCACCTCTGGCAACAGAAGTCCAACCCTAGCCTTCACGTTTTAACTAACAGGAGAAGGGGTGATGGTGAGTCTCTGGTGCCTTAAAACCAGACTGCTCTATATATGTATGTATGTACATAGAAGTGCAGACGAATGTGAACATACATACATATGTAAACTCGAGTAAGACTACTCTATGGTGTTGAAGATGGAGGCAGCAAGCCAGGACACAGAATGCCATGTGCAATCACGTCATGAAATATGTCATTACTGCAAAATGTTACACAGCTCCTCCTTCTCCCCCCCTCCTCTTTTCCAGGCAGGTGCAGTACCAGGCTCCTTTGCCTCAAAAGGGTCCAACCAAAATGACTGCAGGTCCTTCTCAGATGTCCTGTGGAGTTAGGGGACTTGAGAATAGAGTGTCTGTCCATACCAAACAAAGATCACATTTCTAGACAAACCATCAGGTCTAGAGAATCAACAGTGGAATATAAACTCTATGGACCACTGAGTGAACTAATAAAGACATTGAAGTTCATACACGAGACAACTTTGCAATTATAGACAGATTTTTAGCGAACTAAAGAAGAAGAAGATTATACAGTCGTGGACACTGTAAGAAATATTCATTATGTTTAGCAACAAGTAACTGAAGACATGTATCAAGTGTGAAAACACAGTTTACTTCATTGTGCAAAAGAAACAAAAAATTATAAATAAAATAAGTAAGAAATATTGGAAGATAATTTGAATAACTAGAAAATTATGCTGTTCAAAAACTGCTCAGTTTATGATTGGAGGAATTGACTAATGACAATCTTCTATTTTTATGTCAGCAAAGAGCATTTGGTTGGTCTCCCTGGCAGAGGGGTTAGCAGCTTTCTCCGTAACCCCGAATACTCTCGTGGTTGACATGAGCGCACAAGAATTGGAAGCGGTTCGAGTTGTGCCAGTGACTTATGAGAGTATGGAGACGGTCGCTCAGAAAGTCGTGGTGTGCTGATGAGCGTAATCTAGCCTAGGAATCAACATACAGCTAAAGATGCTGATGTTGACCGCAATATCCTGAAACTGGATGGAAACGCGGGGGGAAAAAAAGTGCATTTGAAGAAGTCTACAATAATGCTGACAAAAGAGACAATGGGTAAATGAAATAATTTACTTGCAAAGAAGTTAAAGATAACATTAGAGCTGTAGAAATTGTAAAGTAAAAATGTGAACAGTTGACTCACATTCCGACTGAAACATGCAGATTCACTGAGATGTGGACTCTGCATCAGCTAGACCCTATGTTCTTGTGTTCTTTGTTGACTTCACTTCCAGTTTAAGATATAAGCTCGGATATTGTTTTGGGCACATTGAGTTCTCCACACAGAGTGTCTGTCGCTGAGATTCAGAACTGTGCTAAGAGAGTTCTATGTAGATCACACTCCTGTCAAATATGCTGTACCATCAACACAGAGTTTTTACATGCACATTTAGGACTCGGTCAAATACTGAACAATTCATATGTCCTTGAAGTTTGCAGTATCCTCTTCCCAGTCTGAATGTAATTACTTATTCACTTCTTTCCTGGTATTTCCAACTGTTGTTCTTAATTAATGTGGGGTATTCTTTTATCCATTTCATTTTATAGAATTGTTCTATTGACTGTTGCATAATTTATGTCACAGTTTATTTGGGCTGTTTAGTCCCTAGTATCACTAGTAAATATGTGTGTGTGTGATTATATTTGGGCTGTTTAGTCCCTAGTTTTACTAGTAAATATGTGTGCGTGTGTGAATATATTTGGGCTGTTTAGTCCCTAGTTTTACTAGTAAATATGTGTGCGTGTGTGAATATATTTGGGCTGTTTAGTCACTAGTTTCACTAGTAATTATGTGTGTGTGTGCATATATTTAGGTAGTTTAGTCCCTAGTTTCACTAGTAAATATATGTGTGTGTGTGTCTGCATATATTTGGGCTATTTAGTCCCTAATTTCACTAGTAAATATGTGTGTGTGCATATATTTGGGCTGTTTAGTCCCTAGTTTCACTAGTAAATATATATGTGTGTATGCATATATTTGGGCTGTTTCATTCCTAGTTTCACTAGTAATTATGTGTGTGTGCATATATTTGGGCTGTTTAGTCACTAGTTTCACTAGTAAATATATGTGTGTGTGCTTATATTTGGGCTGTTTAGTCCCTAGTTTCACTAGTAAATATGTGTGTGTGTGTGTGTGCATATTCAGGCTGTTTAGTCCCTAGTTTCACTATTAAATATGTGTGTGTGTGTGCATATATTTGGGCTGTTTAGTCCCTAGTTTCACTAGTAAATATGTGTGTGTGCATATATTTGGGCTGTTTAGTCCTTAGTTTGACTAGTAAATATGTATGTGTGCATATATTTGGGCTGTTTAGTCCTTAGTTTCACTAGTAAATATGTGTGTGTGCATATATTTGGGCTGTTTAGTCCTTAGTTTCACTAGTAAATATGTGTGTGTGTGCATATATTTGGGCTGTTTAGTCCTTAGTTTCACTAGTAAATATGTGTGTGTGTGCATATATTTGGGCTGTTTAGTCCCTAGTTTCACTAGTAAATATGTGTGTGTGTGTGCATATATTTGGGCTGTTTAGTCCTTAGTTTGACTAGTAAATATGTATGTGTGCATATATTTGGGCTGTTTAGTCCTTAGTTTCACTAGTAAATATGTGTGTGTGCATATATTTGGGCTGTTTAGTCCTTAGTTTCACTAGTAAATATGTGGGGGGAGGGGAATCGATGCTGAATAACATTTGGAGGAGAGTGGCTTGTAGGTTACAATGTCTGCTACGAGCCCAGAAGGTTCAAATACTAGCACAGGGTGGAGCATTTTTACAAGAACCGCATCATCATCATCATCATCTCATCTTATTCCTCTTGTACCTTGCAATGTCAAGGTGAAGCATAAACAGCGGGAGAGAGCCCATATGTGGGCTTCATATATTGAGATTCCCATGGACTCTGTTATTCCTTCTGACCATCGCTTACAAAGTCTGCCTCTTCTTCTGCTTCCACTTGATCTGTAAATCATTGCTTGTTGTAGTATACTTAAGTATACCGTCAGTTGTTAGCAGAGTTATGTGGCCGAACCATTTCATTGCTGTAATTTTCCTTTTCTCTTTTTCTGTCATTGTCCAGGTTTGGCATTGTTAACCATAGAGTTGGTAGAAAGATTGTGTTAAAGTGTTATTTTAGTATTCACTGACATGTGCTTATGTGGGCTTGTTGTTCTGCTTCTGATTTTGCAATTAGTGCTTGATCGCCCACAAATATTAGTTCTTTACTGGTATAATTTGCCGTTCTTCTTCTGTGTTCTGTTTATCATGAGATGTTGTTGTGGTCCTTGTTTGGTTGGTTTCTTTACATATATTGCCTGTATAAGTTATGAACAAGAGAGGAACAGGATACAACCCTGTCATACTCCAGATCTTATGGTGAATGGTTCTGAATGTCCTCCACTTTGTTCTTACCTTTCATTCACTGTTGTTATATAATCTTCTACATAAGTTTTTTAGATGTGTACTCACTCCATATAATTTTTAAGATTTTCTACAGCTTGTTTCTATCTACTCTTGTCACAAGCTTTTTCTTAGTGGACAAATGAAAACTGCAAACTGGTTAGAGAAATTAGACATAGACAGTCACATTTTGTGGGCATGTTATGAGAAGAAATAGACTAGAGAACTTGATGACAGCAGGCAAGATTGAGAGGAGAAGAACAAGGGGAAGGCAGAAAAGTAAATATCTGGATGGCTTGACCACATGACATGGTCAGTACAAGAACATAGAGCTGATCCACAACTCTGGTGGTCATGTAAGATGGTGGAACATGACTGCTTACACTTACCAGCATGGCACATGATGAGTGGGCAAAGGCTTAGTAGATTATTTCATTAAATTCGGTTGGTTTTTCTATTAATTGTCTAAGAGTAAAGATGTCATCTGAGCATCCTTTGTTTTTCCTAATTACAAGTTGTATTTCGCTTAGTTGGACTTCCCATGTCATAGTCTTTTCCAGAGAATTTTGCAGAATATTTTTCCATTATGACTCCAAATGGAAATGCCTCTGTATTGTGTTCAGCCTCTTTTACTGCCTTTTATTTTTCAAAATTGAGATGATTATGACACATCCCCATTCTCATGGTGTCTTTTGTTCTACCCAAATATGGTTAAACAGTCTGTGTAGCCATGCTGCTTTAACGAGCTCATTTGGTATTTCATCTTGTTTCTGTGATTTATTCAACAGGGCAAATCTGATAGCTTCTCTAATTTCTTCTTTCATTATGTCTGGCTTGAGTTCTTCGATTGCATCTGTATAGGTTTCTTGAATTCCTAAAGTGTCAGATGGAATGTTGAGAAATTGTTTGAAGTACTGCTTCCATCTTTTTATGATTTGTTATTGTTCAGTTATTGGTTCTTCTTCTTCTTCTTCCTCTTCTTCTTCTTCTTCTTCTTCTTCTTCTTCTTCTTCTTCTTCTTCTTCTTCTTCTTTTGCTGCATTCATCCAGAGTTTTTTTTTTCCAGATGTGATTACGTTGTGCCTGTTTACAGCAGAGCTGCGTTCTTGCGACATTAGGCCGACACATCCGACTTCTGCGGGCATTTGTTGACCGGGTTAACCTTCCTGAGGAGTTATTGGTTCTACTTTTTCCCTGTTAATAATTTCAGTTGGATCAAAGGGTTCTGCTCTGGTTCTCATTGCACTGATCTTTTTGTAGAAGTGTCTAGTTGCCACTTGTAGCATTTATTTAGTGTTTCTCATTATTCCTCCCAATCCTTTTGTTTTTCTCTCATTATTATTCTATTTGTGTGTCTTCTTGCTATTCTGTATGTTGTGTTATTTATCATTTTTAAATCATGGACAGTTATCAGATTAGAGAGGAATTATGTTGAAACTATGGAGATGTGTTTTTATAGAAAAATGATGAGAGCACTATTGACAAATTAAAACATAATAAAGGTATATTGAAAGAAGTTAAGTTACAAAGAGAACTGGTCACTGGCATTAGATGAAGACAGTCCACAATCATTTTATGCACATCAGGAGAAAGGGAAAACTGGAGTACATCATGACAAGGGGGGGGGGGGGGGAGACAAAGAGAAGATGCTAGACAGTTTGACATTCTAGCATGGAGAAACATTAGAATCAGAAATGACTGGCAGTACATGAGACAGAAGACTGTGGACAGATATGATAATCAATGCCACGTGGCATGAGCTATAAGAAGACGCATCCTTGACTCATAGATGACTAAGATTGTGCACTGCTGAAGCAGTAAACCTCTATACACTCAATCACATTCAATTGTATCCATACTCCTGTTGTAATTGTTTGATCTGTAATGTTTCCACAATACTCTGTTTACAGTATTTGTATAAACGTATAGCTCATGTTATCAGACAAACAGCAAGTTTCTGATGTGTGTATCACAGAAATGATTCCTATTGTATGTAGATAACTCTAATTGTGTGTGTCACAGAAATGATTCCTATTGTATGTAGATAACTCTAATTGTGTGTGTCACAGAAATGATTCCTATTGTATGTAGATAACTCTAATTGTGTGTGTCACAGAAATGATTCCTATTGTATGTAGATAACTCTAATTGTGTGTGTCACAGAAATGATTCCTATTGTATGTAGATAACTCTAATTAATCTTATCCACATTTTTGTTTCTTTGATTCCAAAACACAGGTGTTGAATTCAACTTGTGAAGAAAACAAGAACCCTCTAAGGAATCAGAAGAATGAGCCTGTCAGTTTAGAGCTTGAACATCAGGTTCCCTCTAGAGACAACAGCCAGGCCAGTTCCAAACTCATTCCCTCTACAGATAACAGCCAGGCCAGTTCCAAACTCATTCCCTCTACAGACAACAGCCAGGCCAGTTCCAAACTCATTCCCTCTACAGATAACAGCCAGGCCAGTTCCAAACTCATTCCCTCTACAGATAACAGCCAGGCCAATTCCAAACTCATTCTCTCTACAGATAACAGCCAGGCCAGTTCCAAACTCATTCCCTCTACAGATAACAGCCAGGCCAATTCCAAACTCATTCCCTCTACAGATAACAGCCAAGCCAGTTCCAAACTCATTCCCTCTACAGGCAACAGCCAGGCAAATTCCAAACTCATTCCCTCTACAGGCAATAGCCAGGCCAGTTCCAAACTCATTCCCTCTACAGACAACAGCCAGGCCAATTCCAAACTCATTCCCTCTACAGGCAACAGCCAGGCCAATTCCAAACTCATTCCCTCTACAGATAACAGCCAGGCCAGTTCCAAACTCATTCCCTCTACAGATAACAGCCAGGCCAGTTCCAAACTCATTCCCTCTACAGACAACAGCCAGGCCAGTTTCAAACTCAGTAATTCAGGTCAACATGTAAACAACGAGAAAGGATCCGCTCAAGATAGAGCTGATGTAACCCACTATGGATCTGTCCCACGTGAGAAGATCCAGCTATTAGAGAAAAGTAGCAGATACAAAGTTACAAAATGGCCTTCAGTTCGCAGTGTACTTAAAATAGCTTCTGAAGCAAGCTCAGTTAAGGATGTACTTAAAATACCCTCAGAAACAAGTCAAGAGAATGGGATGTATATTTGCTTTTTTTGTCAAGTTCCCTTTCAGTCAAAACTGATTCTCATTGAGCACATGAAGACAGAACACGACTGCACACAGTACTGCTGCATTGTTTGTGGCAAATCTTTCAGATACAAGCACAGTCTGAAAGCACACCAAAGAGGCAGCCATTCTGGGACAACTGTCCTCTGCTCCTACTGTGGAAAACTAGTGCTTCAGGCCAGGTTAGACCTGCATATGGAGAAAGTCCATGAAAGACCCAATTACACGTGTCACATATGCCAGAAAGGCTTCTTGAAGCGAGAATGTATGGAGGGGCACATTAACAAACACAGCAACACAAAACCATACATATGTGAACATTGTGGAAGAAAGTATGCATATTCCACAAGCTTGTCGAGCCATAGGAAACAATGTGCCAGGGCATCCATGCCCCCTCATCTTCAACATCCTCGAAGTTTAGATAATAAATCTGCTTCCTGTGTGTGTGAAATCTGTGGGCTTAAGTTTGAA
Source organism: Cepaea nemoralis (assembly GCA_014155875.1). Taxonomy (NCBI): domain Eukaryota; kingdom Metazoa; phylum Mollusca; class Gastropoda; order Stylommatophora; family Helicidae; genus Cepaea; species Cepaea nemoralis. The sequence continues at coordinate 401,223 of JACEFZ010019323.1, forward strand.
GGTGTCAGTGGATTGAAGGACCACCTCAGTGCTAAACACAGCGATAAGGTACAATACTGCAGCTTCTGTGGCAAGGGTTTTCAGTGGAGGCCATCCTATAATCGGCACATTAAGAAATGTATTGACAGAACAGATCTGGAAAGAGACAGATACAGGTGTCTTAAGAGCCAGAAAACAGTCAATAGACATTACATATGTGTTTGTGGAAAACAGTATCCTTACAGACAGTCGTTCAGGAGACACGAGAGAAGCTGTCACCAGAAACAAGTTGAGTCTTCAATATCGAACTCTGTCAATACTGCTTCCAGTGGTGAAGTTCCATTCTCCGAAAATCTTAGTTCTAGTTTACAGCTGTCTACTTCATTAAATCTGCAATGAATGTGGTAGATTTCATCGTTACAAATGAACAACATTAAATCTGTGATAATACAAGATTATTACCATCCTTACAAATGGGAGACACTAAATCTCTGATGAATACGAGATATTCCATTGTTAAAAATGAAGGACATTCATTATACTGTCTCTGTCTCACTCCTTACATCCTTTGCCAGCTCTGATGGTGTCTGCCAGTAGGGAACCCTCTGATGGTGTCAGCCAGCCAATAGAGGGACCCTCTGATGGTGTCAGCCAGCCAGTAGGGGACCCTCCGATGGTGTCAGCCAGCCAGTAGGGGGACCCTCTGATGGTGTCAGCCAGCCAGTAGGGGACCCTCTAATGGTGTCAGCCAGCCAGTAGGGGACCCTCTGATGGTGTCAGCCAGCCAGTAGGGGGACCCTCTGATGGTGTCAGCCAGCCAGTAGGGGACCCTCTGATGGTGTCAGCCAGCCAGTAGGGGACCCTCCGATGGTGTCAGCCAGCCAGTAGGGGACCCTCCGATGGTGTCAGTCAGCCAGTAGGGGACCCTCTGATGGTGTCAGCCAGCCAGTAGGGGACCCTCCGATGGTGTCAGTCAGCCAGTAGGGGACCCTCTGATGGTGTCAGTCAGCCAGTAGGGGACCCTCTGATGGTGTCAGCCAGTAGGGGACCCTCTGATGGTGTCAGCCAGTAGGGGACCCTCTGATGGTGTCAGCCAGTAGGGGACCCTCTGATGGTGTCAGCCAGCCAGTAGGGGACCCTCTGATGGTGTCAGTCAGCCAGTAGGGGACCCTCCGATGGTGTCAGCCAGCCAGTAGGGGATCCTCCGATGGTGTCAGTCAGCCAGTAGGGGACCCTCTGATGGTGTTAGCCAGCCAGTAGGGGACCCTCCGATGGTGTCAGCCAGCCAGTAGGGGACCCTCTGATGGTGTCAGTCAGCCAGTAGGGGACCCTCTGATGGTGTCAGTCAGCCAGTAGGGGACCCTCTAATGGTGTCAGTCAGTCAGTAGGGGACCCTCCGATGGTGTCAGCCAGCCAGTAGGGGGACTCTGATGGTGTCAGCCAGTCAGCAGGGGACCCTCTGATGGTGTCAGTCAGCGGGGGACCCTCTGATGGTGTCAGTCAGTCAGTAGGGGGACCCTCTGATGGTGTTAGTCAACAGGGGACCCTTGTACACGCCTACAGGTGTATTGGCCATCTGGTGCTGGACCCATATTTGTATTGACCAATCAGCACTCAGTGATGGGGTCAGTGTCACATCAGCCATGTTTGCTTCCCTGGACATTTCCTGGCACTCATGTTAGGCTGGGTCCACCTGAGAGCCCAGGTCAGTTATAAGCATCCGAATCCATTCCACTGCTGAAGGAACCCATAACCAGGCAAGCAGGTGTCTGGCCGGCCATTGTGCTACCGAGAGTCCCGCTCTAACATGTGCAGATGTGTTCTTGCTGGCTGTTGCAATGTTGAGTTTGTGAACTAGCAGTGTTTATTCATGACGTTTGTCACACCAGAGTGTTCATTATATTCTTGAATTTACACCACCTGATGTGATTTTACTGTGAAAATGTGGAATTGTAATAGAAGCACATCTACCCTTCAATTTTTTTCTCATTTGCATATGACATGAACATGTCTCAAACCCATTGAGCATCTAGACACGTCTCTGATGTTTGCTAAGATTCTTGCCCCTGTGGACATATAATAGTATCATGACCAGTGCCTAGGGTCACCAATTTACGTTCTTCTGTTGTTGCCAAGCGCTGTGTACTGTAATAATAAAGACACTAAGTAAACAAGTACAATGCTGTACCATTTCATTTCACAATAGTTGTTATAATTAAATCTGCAATCATTTTTTATTAATCACTATGTGTAGAGTACCATTAAAATAAAAACACAGACACATCTTTATGACAATATATTTCCATTATATTTAAAAAAAAACAGAATCTTGACCTGAGAACATTCAGTGAAAGAATAGCTAGAAAATTAATTCTCCCAACTTAAAACTGTTGCTCGTGACAACTGCAAGCTACAACAGAACCCTGAGCTATTTGTATCAGTCTCACAATGGCCACAGAAATTGACCTGTTTTCTCCAGCTCATAGTTGTCTCCAAGAAGAAAGAAATATCACTTTGTAACATCCACATGAAAGGAAATATTCTTAAACAGGTGAATTGGTACAACTATCTTGGAACAGTTGTAACATCTGATGGAAGATTCCTTGCAGAGATTTGCCATAGCAAAGGTGGCCGTCTGCAAAATGGGAAACATACTTACCAACAAAAAGTTGTAAATTGCAGAAGAAAAATGAGTGTTGAAGTGCTATATAGAACCCAATATTAATAAAATTGATACTGCAGTAAAGCTGTGGAAATGTAAACAATATAAAATAACACAAAGTAATGCAGCTTTACAGAATAGAATTACAACACATATAGGACGTTGCGGTGACTAGCCTTCATCAGCAAACAAACACATGCATGAAACACAACATATAGTACAGGAGAAGCTCCTCCGATGACTACATTAAGGCATAAGGACGGGATGAGAAGAATAAAAATATGAGAGCAATGAAGAGAAAATGAAAATATGAAAAAAATATTGTTACTTATCTCTGAGTCCCAGGCTGTACTACTACCACGAATGTATTCTTTATCCTCTTTTATACATAGCCGTGGGAGTCTGTAGGTCATGGGGACCGAGGTAGGGGATGATACCAGGGTAGAGGGTGGTTACGGTTCAGTGAAAGTCCCAGGTAAATGAGTGGAAGTGCTATGTGAAAAAGGGGGCAGGGAGGTGAGGCGGGAGACTGGAAGCAATGGAGATGTGATAGTTATTCGAGAGTGATAGCTGAGGAGTCCCAGTGGATGTACGTGCATGAGTGGGTGTCAGTGAATGGGTCAGCCATAGTGGACGAATATTAAAGAGCAATGATGTGTGCACCTATCATGATTGTAATATTAACAAAACTCATTTTATGTGCTCCTTTATGTGTGTATGAAGCGAGTCCTGAAGTCTGGGTGGACTGATCTGTGTGGGCACACATCAACAAACATTCATACAATAGTATACATACAAGTGTATGGTTGCCAATGAACTTTTGCATGCTCGTTGGGTTTCTAGTTGTTGTATTGCTTTGTCAAAGGAGCGGACTTATTACTCTGGCACTTTCTTCGAGCGCGATTAGCAGCTCAGCTTTATTTTCTGGATAGCGATTGAAGCTCTCATTTATTGTAAGAGCACGATTGCAGCTCTAGCTTTATTTTCTGTATGCGATTGAGGCTCTGGTCTGATTGTAGAGCGCGATTGCAGCTCTACTTTGTTTGCTAGATGTTTCCGAATGCCTAGGGATATTAGTCATAACTTCTCGCCTCTCCGTCCATATCGTCACCGTAGTTACTTCTCTCTCGGCTTCGTCGTCTACACCGAGAGACAGGCTCTGTTACTTGAGTATTCATCTTCGCTTTGCTGATTACTATTCAACACTTTATCTTGCTAATTGTAAACTCTGTCCATTCTCTACAAACTGTATCAACTCACGATCGAACACATACTCTGCACCCGACACAGATGTAGACTCGGACACAAGTGTAGTTTTTCATCTATAATAAACACTCTAGAGTAGACATTGACACATCATGTATGCCACAATATACTATACACGACACCGCTAAACACTTAATAAAAGAGTGGCTCAATGTTGGCCTTGACTCTGTTCTGAACGTGTTCTGCACTCGACGACACCACCAACTCGACTGCCCTTTGTCCAGATCCCACTTCCTGTTGACTTTGGAAGTGAGTCCCAACGTTTTCACGTTGTGTGAAAAGTATCAACTTTTCACAATCCAGGTGTCCATTTCCTGAACACTGCCATAACCTCTAATATCTAACCTGAGTTATGACTTGACTATGCCATGACGTCACCAAGGTCATGGTAATGGTATATGTGAGAAAGGAGAGTGAGAGAGAGAGAGGGGTTGGTATAGTACTCGCGATATGCCACATGGGGTATGCGGAATAGGAAGGTCTACAAATACGAGGCTTCACTCATACTGTTCCCTATGAAATAGGGTCAGTAAGGTTGATTGTTATACCACATATTATAGGATCAAATCAGCCAATGCATTGTGTTATTGGGGTTGTATAAGATCAGATCACCAGTAATACACATGATATGGGTAGGCACAGTGAAACAAGATTCTTATGTTGTGTGCCAAACTTCTTCTTCTGTGTTCATCCAGAGTTTTTTCGGACTTGATTGCATTGTGCTTGTCTACAGCAGAGCTGTGTTCTTGCGCCATTAGGATGACACATCCGACTTCTGCGAGCATTTGTTGACTGGGTTAAACTTCCCGGATGTGCCATAATGTACAAACAATACTAAAGTACCCTGACCATGTGTCTGCCTTTTCATGCACCAATAATCTACCCAACGATGCAGACTCGGCCGATTTGTCCACCTACTCATTTCCCACCCTAACAGCATGACCTGGAGAAAAGATCCATCAGATAGATGCTTCCTATATTTTATTTATTTTTAAATGTCTGTCGTTGGACAGCAAAGTGAATGCCAATAATATGCTATCTGGCCCTGAACCGAATACCACCGTGCTTCTATAACCCTTGAAACTGTTTTCCTGTACCTGCTTCATAAAATGTATCCACCAACATTAGACAATTATTCACATAGAAACCTCAGAAGCGTTTTCAACTTCTGCTCTTCTAAACTGCAAATTTGTATTAGATACTCACTCTGTTCACAGTTCTCAAACAGGAAGATTTTGCCATCAGAAAGATATTAATACATTGTTAAATTTGAATAGTTTAAGATGTGATACCTACACTTACAACCAGCAAGTGGTCATCATTTAGTTAGCCATACCTTGAAACTGAAAACATGCTCATTTTCTATGTTAATAATTTACAAACTAAGCATTTACAAAATGCCACTGAGGAAAGTTAACATAAGTTGTGTTTGGATAACTCAAGAATAACCCCAAAACATTAAAATTTGAAAGAACAGTTCTGTGGAAACTCCTACTATTCTGAAAACTAGAACATTAGATTACCATACAGCCTACACCCCAAAGTCATAGTGGATTTATGTCTTCATTGATGGATCTTTAGAAGAAGTAGTGAGGAAAGGAAATGCAGGGATCCAAATCGTAATGGCCCTTGTTAACATAGTAAAACAGCTACCTGCTACTGTAGAACTCTAAACAAAATACAGGGCAGAGCCTCAGGCAATTCTGGAAGTTCCAATGTTCAAAAGCAGTTGTAATAGAGTAATTGATTGTAGTGATAGAGAGTGCAAAACAAAGTCTTTCTTTAAATATCTAGAAAATGGAAACAATGGTTATATCAAAGAAAAAAGATCAGACTAAAATATTAAATAACAATACAAGGGAAATTGCTTAACCAAGTTAATAAAGTCAAATAACTAGATGCAATCGTAATGGAAGATATATTAAAGCAGAGTAGACAAGCAAAAGCCTCATTTCAGAACATGAAAATGTCTTATGAAATAAGTGACTGCCATTGAATGTCAGACCGAGGATACTTAAATGTTCTATAGAACCTGTTCTGCTGTGTGGCAGTGGATCATGGAACGTGAACAGTTAGGTAGAGTTTGGAGGTAATGAAGATGTAGTTTCTGAGATGTTTGGAGATGCATACATGTCTATGCCAGTTGGCAAGGCACATGATGATGATGTTCATTATAGGTGCCTACCTGTGCATGATATGAAAACAATTTTTGTGTAAAAGATATTTTAAAAGTAGGAATTGGCTGGTGCTATGAGGGTGTCACCTTCCATTTACTGTACATAAAATATTACAACAGTAGTTTCCCCTAGAATGATGCTTATATGTATTTCATTGATCTATTTTGTACGATTTGTTGCCTGGTATATTTCGCTGCATCTTATCAGTTACATACTGCAGAATTCACACAACATAAAGTAAAATAACTAGATAAATCCTTCAAGCTGAAATATACACATGTTCACACAGTAATTTCAATTATCTACTACAGTAATTTTAAACTGACTATCATGTCTTTTTGTTTGCACAAAACTGGCCTATGTAGATTAATTGTGATGGCTTCTGCAAACTTTAGCAAGCAACTATTTTGTATTTGATGTTAAAGGATTTATCTAGTTATTTTACTTTGTGTTGTGTAATTTTTGCAGCATGTACATAGACGAAATGCAGCGAAATATGCCAGGCTATAAATCTTGCAATCTATTGTTTGTGTCTTCGTTGTTCAAATTCACTGTGGGAAAACATTGTTTTGATCTCCATCCATCCATCATGTGCCATGCCGGTAAGCGTGGGCGGTCATGTTCTGCCATCTCACTCGATCACCAGAGTCGTGGATCAGCTCCGAGTTTCTGTCTCGACCATGCCACAAGGCCAAGCCATCCAGGTACTTGCTTCTAGGTCTTCCCCTTGGTCTGTTCCCTTCGATCTTACCAGTTGTCACCAAGTTCTCCAATCCATTTCTTCTCATAACATGCCCAAAAAATTTTGACTGTCTACGTCTAATTTCTCTAATCAATTTACGATCTTCATTTGTTTCTTGAAGGACTTGTTCATTGGTCTTTCTGGCTGTCCATGGTATTCTTTGCATTTTCCTCAGAAACCACATCTCCACAGCCATCAGATGTTTTTCAGCCTGACTGCTCATTGTCCACGCTTCACATCCATATAAAAGTACAGGTTCTATGTAGCATCTCAACACTCTTTTTCTCGTTTCAATTGACATCTTTTTATTGGTCAGTATGTTTTTCATCTTGCTAAAGGCTACCTTTGCCATGGCGACTCTTGTTCTAATCTCTTCAAGGCATCTCCCATCAGATGTTATTACTGTTCCGAGATAATTGTACCTATTCACTTGTTGAAGAATATTCCCATTTACTTGTATATTACACTGTGGTATTTCGTTCTTCCTAGTGACAACCATAATCTGTGTCTTTTTACAATTTAATTCTAACCCTAGTTGTTCACTGTGTGTAACAATCGCATCTACTAAATTTTGCAGGTCCTGTTCATTATCTGTTCATTATCATTGTTTTGATCTACTTTGTGTATACATAAAATATGTTACATTGTTTTTAATATATTGTTCTTTTATTTTATTTATTTTATTTTTTTAAATGAAGAATGTATACATGGTGCTGCCCTTTGTTTGTGCATGTACAAACCCCCGGGAAGGTTAACGCGGTCAACAAATGCCTGCAGAAGTCGGATGTGTCGGCCTAACGGCGCAAGAGCGCAGCTCCGCTGTAAACAGGCACAATGCAGTCACGTCTGAAAAAAAAGAAACTCTGGATGAACGCAGAAGAAAAATAAGCAGCAGCATGCACAAAGTGTTACTGTTTGTATGTTGTGTTGTTTTCCCATTACCTCTACCCCGTTTGACCTCAGAAGTGAAGTTATAAGTATCCAAGCCTCAGATTACTAATCCTGTGACCAAATCAGCCACATTTTGGATATTAATTGGAAAGGAATTGTCCATAGAAGGTAGTTGTGTATGTTTGGGATAACTTCCAAATCACTGTAATGATGATAACCATAATGGTGATAACTTCCAAATCACTGTAATGATGATAACCATAATGGTGATAACTTCCAAATCACTGTAATGGTGATAGCCATAATGGTGATAACTTCCAAATCACTGTAATGGTGATAACTTCCAAATCACTGTAATGATGATAACCATAATGATGATAACTTCCAAATCACTGTAATGGTGATAACTTCCAAATCACTGTAATGGTGATAACTTCCATATCACTGTAATGGTGATAGCCATACTGGTGATAACTTCCATATCACTGTAATGGTGATAGCCATAATGGTGATAAGTTCCAAATCACTGTAATGGTGATAGCCATAATGGTTATAACTTCCAAATCACTGTAATGGTGATAACTTCCATATCACTGTAATGGTGATAGCCATAATGGTTATAACTTCCAAATCACTGTAATGGTGATAACTTCCAAATCACTGTTATGGTGATAGCCATAATGGTGATAACTTCCATATCACTGTAATGGTGATAACTTCCAAATCACTGTAATGGTGATAACTTCCATATTACTGTAATGGTGATAGCCATAATGGTGATAACTTCCATATCACTGTAATGGTGATAACTTCCAAATCACTATAATGGTGAAAACTTTCAAATCACTGTAATGGTGATAGCCATAATGGTGATAACTTCCATATCACTGTAATGGTGATAACTTCCAAATCACTATAATGGTGATAACTTCCAAATCACTGTAATGGTGATAACTTCCAAATCACTGTAATGGTGGTAGCCATAATGGTGATAACCATAATGGTGATAATTTTTTAAAAGCCAGATGCGTATCCTTTACAGAATGTCGCGGTCAACCACAGCATTCCTTTGGCTATTTGTGATTTCTTGACAAGTTTACATTCAGTATTTTGCCATTGCTTTCTGAACTGCTAACACTCATACTATTTTATTAAAACCAATGCAAGGGGGACCTGCTTCCTAATCGCCCACTGCTGTATTTCAAACAGGATATGCTGGATTACAAATTGCATTCATAACCCCTATGTCATAGAGCCGATAACTTGTACATTTATACATTAAAGTTTGCACATCCTTGAAAGCAAATAAATAATATTAGTTAATTGAAAACAAAGCAAACTTGATAGTATGGGAAAGGTAACATGCACTTAGGTAAGATAAAGACACATATTAGGACATTCTAGACTGTAGACGGATTTGAAAGTATCAGAGATAAGAGTTAAACAAGCAAATTTAACTACAAGATTTGTTAGGCAACAGAAGGAAAGATGGGCTGACAAGGAGAGAGCCTGTGGCCAAGCCCATCCAGTAATACACAAGGCAGGGAGTCTCTATTACCATTCAATATTCATCTTTTATTTTATTTCTAACTAAAATGTATAACAATGTCATTTAAAGTCACTTTGTTCTTATTCATACTTGATTTCATTTCGTGGAGGTTTTTAATGCCTTCGTCCAAAGGGAGATTATGGTCTCCCCCGTTACAGTTAAATTCACATGATAATTTCACAAGAAAACGAGCTTATAAACCGCGCCATGTCTCGGAAACTGAAATACTTTGACCACATGAAATGTTACGGTGGCTTGGAAAGTTCAGTGATGGAAGACGAGACAGTGATCGACCAGCACGAAAACGGACACGGGACATTGCAGACACATTGGGCATGAGGGGACGTGAGTCAGGAGACGGACATGGGACATTGCAGACACATTGGGCATGAGGGGACGTGAGACATGAGACGGACACGGGACATTGCAGACACATTGGGCATGAGGGGACGTGAGTCAGGAGACGGACATGGACATTGCAGACACATTGGGCATGATGAGACGGACACAGGACATTGCAGACACATTGGACATGAGGGGACGTGAGTCAGGAGACGGACATGGGACATTGCAGACACATTGGGCATGAGGGGACGTGAGACATGAGACGGACACAGGACATTGCAGACACATTGGGCATGAGGGGTCGGGGAGACGGACATGGGACATTGCAGACACATTGGGCATGAGGGGACGTGAGTCAAGAGACGGACATGGGACATTGCAGACACATTGGGCATGAGGGGTCGGGAGACGGACATGGGACATTGCAGACACATTGGGCATGAGGGGACGTGAGTCAGGAGACGGACATGGGACATTGCAGACACATTGGGCATGAGGGGACGTGAGACATGAGACGGACACGGGACATTGCAGACACATTGGGCATGAGGGGACGTGAGTCAGGAGACGGACATGGGACATTGCAGACACATTGGACATGAGGGGACGGACACAGGACATTGCAGACACATTGGACATGAGGGGACGTGAGTCAGGAGACGGACATGGGACATTGCAGACACATTGGGCATGAGGGGACGTGAGACATGAGACGGACACAGGACATTGCAGACACATTGGGCATGAGGGGTCGGGAGACGGACATGGGACATTGCAGACACATTGGGCATGAGGGGACGTGAGTCAAGAGACGGACATGGGACATTGCAGACACATTGGGCATGAGGGGTCGGGAGACGGACATGGGACATTGCAGACACATTGGGCATGAGGGGACGTGAGTCAGGAGACGGACATGGGACATTGCAGACACATTGGGCATGAGGGGACATGAGACATGAGACGGACACAGGACATTGCAGACACATTGGCATGAGGGGACGTGAGTCAGGAGACGGACATGGGACATTGCAGACACATTGGGCATGAGGGGACGTGAGTCAGGAGACGGACATGGGACATTGCAGACACATTGGGCATGAGGGGACGTGAGACATGAGACGGACACAGGACATTGCAGACATATTGGGCATGAGGGGACGTGAGTCAGGAGACAGACACGGGACATTGCAGACACATTGGGCATGAGGGGTCGGGAGACGGACACGGGACATTGCAGACACATTGGGCATGAGGGGACGTGAGTCAGGAGACGGACACAGGACATTGCAGACACATTGGGCATGAGGGGTGCACGAAGCAGAGGAACTACAAGAGCTCAATAAAGTTTTTTTGGGCGGGCCATGATGAGAGCGACGTTCTGCAAAGGACCTTATACGTGATGATAATGATATCAAAATATGGCTGTGACACTGGTCGACACTTAACGTGTTTCATATTGTCTTTCTCTTCTTCAAGTTACATCAAATGTAGCTGTGATTTCACTTTCAGTGAACACGTCTGGTTACTCCATCCATCATGTGCCATACCGATAAGCGTGGGCGGTCATGTTTTGTCAACTCACTCGATCACCAGAGTCTTGGATCAGCTCCAGTGTTTCTGTCTCGACCATGCCATGTGGAGAAGCCATCCAGGTATTTACTTCTCGGTCTTCCCCTTGGTCTCTTCCCTTCAATCTTGCCAGTTGTCACTAAGTTCAATTCATTTCTTCTCATAAAATGTCCAAAAAATTTTGACTGTCTGCGTCTAATGTCTCTAATCAGTTTACGATCTTCATTTGTTTCTTGAAAGACTTTCTCATTAGTTTTTCTGTCTGTCCATGGTATTCTTTGCATTTTTCTCAGAAACCAAATTTCCACAGCCATCAGATGTTTTTCAGCTTGTCTGCTCATTGTCCACGCTTCACATCCATACAAAAGTACAGGTTCTATGTAGCACTTCAACACTCTTTTTCTCGTTTCAATTGATATCTTTTTATTGGTCAGTATGTTTTTCATCTTGCAAAAGGCTACCTTCGCAATGGCAATTCTTGTTCTAATCTCTTCAAGGCATCTCCCATCAGATGTTATGACTGTTCCGAGATAATTGTACCGATTCACTTGTTTAAGAATATGCCCATTTACTTGTATATTACATTGTGGTATTTCCTTCTTCCTAGTGACGACCATAATCTGTGTCTTCTTACAATTCAATTCTAACCCTAGTTGTTCACTGTGTGCAACAACCGCATCTACTAAATGTTGCAGGTCCTGTTCATTGTCTGCAATCAAGACTGTATCATCTGCATATCTAATGTTATTGATGCATCGTCCCCCAATGTTGATTCCTTCCATATCTTCTATATTTCTGAAAATATTTTCACTGTACAGGGAAAAAAGATCTGGAGACATTACACATCCCTGTCTCACACCTCTCTTAATAGGCTGATATTGACCTACTTCATTATCAATTCTTATGGCAGCTTGTTGTTTCCAATATATGTTTTTTTACAAGTCTAAGGTCTTTTCCATCAATTTGTAGATCTTCAAGCATCCTTATCATGTCGACATGTCTCACTTTATCGAAAGCCTTTGTGTAGTCAATAAAGCAAAGGTGTAGATCTTTGTTTACTTCTATAGAACGTTCAATTACTGTTCTCAGTATATACACAGCATTTACTGTACCCTTGCCTTCTACAAACCCACATTGTTCTTCTCCTATTTCAGGTTGTATTTTCTTCCTAACTCTTTGCATGATAATTCTTAGCAAAATCTTCGTGATGTGACTCATTATACTAATTGTTCGATGTTGATCACATTCCAAGGCTCCTGATTTCTTTGGGATTGCAATAAATACAGAATTACATAATTCATGAGGTATATTTCCAGTATCATATATTGTGTTCAGCAGTCTGGTAACTTTATCTATTCCATATTCTTCTAAAGCATTAATAATTTATGTTGTGATGCTGTCTGAACCGGGGGTCTTGCCAGATTTCATATGGTTAAGAGCATTCTGAACCTCCATCTTCAAAATGGATGGTCCTTCATTATTATTTTGAATATCATACTGTTCTCTGTTATCATCATAAAGGTTTTTCACATAATCTGACCATACATGTAAAATCTGATCTTTTTCTATTATGATTTTTTCCATCTTTTGTCTTTAGGCAGCCTGCTGATGTATGTGTTCTTTGATTAATAAGTTCCTGAATCCTTCTGTGCATTAGTTTGGTATTTTTACTGTTGTGTTTTTCAATTTTTACTCAATTTTTCTCGAGCCATGCTTCTTTTGTCTCCTTACATAATTTTCTGACTTTTGTGTGTGAATTTCTTCATATTTGGTGGGATTATGTTTGTTCTGTATGTCAACAAGGTCACATTGATTGCTTGCTTTCTTTAAATCTTTAAATGCATTCAGAGAGAGAGAGAGAGAGAGGGGGGGGGGGTGAGAGAGAGAGACTGACACGCACATACATATATACATACACACATACGTGTAGCAAATATTGATGCATATATATATGTATATTCATAACAACCCATATCCTCACACATTCACGAACACACATGCAGTCTTATACGTCGTAGTGACGCTTTCTTCAGCTGCCTGGTGGGGGAGACATCGCCCATTACAACTCTCTAATCCTCTCTATCATCGCATATTTTGATGAAATGTGTGTTACCTCTGCCTAGTATTTTTCTCAGCATACGAGGCAAATTTGTCCTACTCCACCCCCTCTGTTGATATACCCCACACATTTCATTGATCTGTTCCTTATGGTTTTGATACGTTATCTTGTAACACATGTGACTCGCACATATTTATTTCCACTCTTTTCGTATTCACCCCGTTCCTTCTGTATTCGTTGCCTGAACATTATGTTTTGTTTCGTTTCCTTGACTTACGATTTTATTGTTAAGATTTAGTCCGAATTAATGACGGTATTTTTAGTTCAGGAAAGTCTAGCATCTGCATACGATACCACCACATCTAGTCTGAGAATTGAGGTAGTGGTTGTTACAGCGGTGGGCGCTGACTGGAGGACAACCAGCACACACATGTCATGATTGTAACGGTTTTAGTTCAGGAAAGTCTAGCATCTGCATACGATACCACCACATCTAGTCTGAGAATTGAGGTAGTGGTTGTTACTGCGGTGGGCGCTGACTGGAGGACAACCAGCACACACATGTCATGATTGTAACGGAGCCTCACGCATGCCGAGAAGGGTGAAGACATACATGCGTTGTGAAGTTTGGCATGTCTGAATTTTAAAACAAAACAAAACAATAAAACAATTAAAGTTAGGGAGCATCCATTAGACCTTCTCCCCAGGACACGCTGCTGTGTGTTGGGAAACGAGCAAGTGGACAGATCGGCTGGGCCTGCTCCGCTGGGTGGCGGTATGGTGTGCGATTAGGCAGATGTCAGGGTCATGTGATATCATGTTTGTGGTGTGGAAGAGCAGATAAATCATCATGGTCCGGAGAGAATGGTGCGGCAGAGAGTGACGACAGGATCTGACCGAAACTTAGTACTCCGAAGAAAGGCGAGATGGTAATATAATCAAAAAGCATCTGGTATCATTAGTATTAGTACTATTAGGACTCTTCGCTGGCTGTCGAAGGTGAGGACAGAGGTTGTATGTGCCTGGTGCTGTGATGTCGGTTCTCGATTCAACTCAGGTCCGAATTAATGCTCATAATTATGTTTATGGATTATGATATTGGTGTTTGCAGCCAAGTATTCTTGTGTTCCGTTTCTATTTTTATTTCTGTGAAAACGACATGTTCGCTGTTATTTGTATGACTTTCGGTTTTCTACATCGGCTGTGCAACATGACGTCTAAACGTTTTTTTATAACACAGTATACCATACTGACTGCTCGCAGGGGTGTTGGTGTCATGTATATGACATTAGACTGACTATGGCACGAGTGCGTTCAGAAAATGGTTCGATCGACGTCAGCACTAGCTGTCCACAACAGACCTTAATAGAAGGGTATCTGTTTGTTCAAATGTTAATTACATTGGGATTACTACCTAAACAAGAAGACATTCCAGTCTGACTGGTATAGTCACTGTGTGGTATTGTGACTGTGTGGTATTGTGGCTGTGGTATTGTGACTGTGTGGTATTGTCATTGTGTGGTATTGTGACTGCCGTATTGTGACTGTGTGGTATTGTGACTATGGTATTGTGATTGTGTGGTATTGTGACTATGGTATTGTGACTGTGTGGTATTGTGACTCTGGTATTGTGATTGTGTGGTATTGTGACTGTGTGGTATTGTGAATGTGGTATTGTGACTGTGTGGTATTGTGACTGTGTGGTATTGTGACTGTGTGGTATTGTGACTGTGTGGTATTGTGACTGTGTGGTATTGTGACTGTGGTATTGTGACTGTGGTATTGTGACTGTGTGGTATTGTGACTGTGGTATTGTGACTGTGTGGTATTGTGACTGTGTGGTATTGTGACTGTGTGGTATTGTGACTGTGTGGTA
Organism: Cepaea nemoralis; assembly: GCA_014155875.1. Taxonomy (NCBI): domain Eukaryota; kingdom Metazoa; phylum Mollusca; class Gastropoda; order Stylommatophora; family Helicidae; genus Cepaea; species Cepaea nemoralis. The sequence goes on from JACEFZ010019323.1 coordinate 416,341, forward strand.
TTGTCATTGTGTGGTATTGTTACTGTGTGGTATTGTGACTGTGTGGTATTGTGACTGTGTGGTATTGTGACTGTGTGGTATTGTGACTGTGCGCTATTGTGACTGTGTGCTATTGTGACTGTGTGGTATTGTGACTGTGTGGTATTGTAACTGTGGCATTGTGGCTGTGTGGTATTGTGACTGTGTGGTATTGTGGTATTGTGGCTGTGTGGTATTGTAGCTGTGTGGTATTGTGGCTGTGTGGTATTGTGGCTGTGTGGTATTGTAGCTGTGTGGTATTGTGGCTGTGGTATTGTGACTGTGTGGTATTGCGACTGTGCGGTATTGTGATTGTGACTGTGTGGTATTGTGATTGGTATTCGCTGATAATGTCTTGAGCGCGGTGGCACGAAGGTCCGACATCTGCGTTCGTCGTCCGCGAACAGAGGACAAGACTGGCCAGCTCTTCCTGCGTTCATTCAGGCTTCAACATGTGATGGCCTTATCACGTCACCGATCCCTGCCTCGGGACATGTTTTATGTTTTATATTCTTCAAAGATTCATTATGTAGACACATTTAAAAGCCTTTATTTGTATGTTGCCTAAAAACTGTTCGGAAATCAAATATCATGTAGGCTAGTCGTATAGTTTATATTTGGATTCATACATACAGATAAAGATATGCACACACAGACAATGCGTTCTTGCGTGTGTGTATTACTAATTACATACAGACAAAACATGTTATTGAAGTATTATCAGTGTGTGTTGTTTTTCTGTTCCAGTTCTAGTGGGAATTAGTTTAAACTGATCTAATAGTCTTTATTTGGTTGTTTTGAATTCCATTCTCAGACCACCCAGAAGTCAGTTTGACCAGAAACATTTCTCGGTTAGCCTCTGACACAAGATGGCACTGTTGTGATCTATCCGGCTGTTACTTGTCATGTGATCTTGTATATGCCGACCTTCGCATGACTAACACCCACATGCAGCTAGAGTCACCGAATTTTGATTTGACAGTTCCGTCACATTTACAGTGCACACTTTATATCTTTATCTCAGTCAAAAATTTGAAGGTTTCGCCATCAGCAGGGCAGGTTTTGCGTAGTGTTGAAATTCTCAAGAAGTACTGGCTGCCTCGTTCCTTATTTGTCTCTGTCCGCAACATTTCTGCTGCAGTTTTCAAGGCCTCTACCTTTGCTTGGAAGTTACTTGACAATTGGTACTTTTCTGGGTACTTCAATTTTAATTCACCGCAAACAAAGGGAATTCCAGGGCACACGTCATATCCTGGAGTCCCCTTATTCGCGCTGTATCACGGTGTGCATGACCTTGACCGGAATAACATTGTCGGTGTGCAGCAAATGGTTTAGTTATGTGTGTGAGTTGACCTGAATATTTCAGTGGTTGTATACTCTTGTTAGGGTTAGGGTTAGGGTTAGTAAAATTCATGACTGCAGAAAGCCAACGTAAAATTGTACTACACACACTGTGTTACCGTTCGTCGTTCCTTTTTCGCGCCATGACACGCACTGAAAAAAACTTTAATTGAACGGAGATCCCCCGCCAGTGCTATATATAGCTGCTAACTACGCTATATATAGCTGCTAAAGCTAAATATAGCCTCGTGACGTCTGTTGCGGTGAATTAAAATTGAATACCTTTTTTCTGTTCGTTCACCCCAAACAAACGGAATCCCAATGTATGACGTCACATCCAGGGATTCCCTGTGTTGCGCCGTAGCTCTGTGCGCAATTCTATCGGTGTGCAATTTCTATGCGGCGGTGGTGCCGCTATTCTTGCGGTGATGGCCAGAATCGAACAATGTCCGCAAGAATGGTGTTAAACACTTCGCGACCGGCCCATTTAGTCTGTCGACGCCACATGAATTCGCACATGTAGGACTCTAGTAGATGTCTGTGTGTGTTCCATTCTGCCTCTTGTTTCTCTCCTTGGCCGTTCTCCACTTGCGCTCGATACATTGAGTATGTGCACCGGTGGTAGGGTCGACATCCCCAACTGTAACTGGCAACATGGAAATGCTTGTCAACTCTTGAGACCAGCAGTATATGAGAAGAATGATCTGTCTGTAGGGGAGACGCGAGGGCCTAGCAGCCATGTGCCTTGTCTCAGCGGGGATGTCCTGCCGACATGATGAATGTCGTCGGCATATCTCCATCTGTCCTGACGCTCAGTCAGCGATAGTACCATGACATGATTATGAGAACAGCGTCTAGCAGAATGTAAGATGCCATGATGCTGCAGAAAAGCAACGCTACTCTGCTTGTCGTGGACAGCAGCAGCTGCTGCCAGTTCCCAGAAAACTCGTGATGATCACACACACACACACACACGCAGTCACACAGAAACGGTTGCCAAAGCCAGAGAAACACTGGGGGGGGGGGGGGGGGGGCGGGCAAGTGACACGCACTGTACCCGAACACAGAGATCACCGTCAGTGCTAAATATAGCTGGTGGCGTTTGTTTGGGGTGAATTAACAGAAAAGTACCTGACAATTTTCCAGTTGTCATTGTTTTCTTTGCTCCATTTTGTTTTAAGGTTGCCACGCAATTACGCCGTGAATTAATCTTCATCAATGATCCTGCTGCTAATCTACCCGACGGAATTAAAGCGGCAATGTACGCTGATGACCTGGTTTTGTGGAGCACAAATGAACATGCATCAGTGGCCACAATATTGCTACAGAGAGCTGTAGATACATTTGTTGCATGGGCGGATAGATGGTGTGTCAGCATAAACATTGACAAATGCAGCACCACTCTATTTACCCTCTCTCCAAAACAAAAGGCAGGGATCATCCAGATAAATGGAACGCCCCTAAGAGAAGATATAGAACCAACATTCCTTGGTGTAACATTCGATGACAGGCTGACATGGAGAGACATCAGTGGAAGATAAACTCTATGGACCGCTGAGTGAACTTAAAAAGACTGTTAGATTCATACAAGAGACAACATTGCAGTTATAGACATATTTCAAGCGAACGAAAGAAGAAGAAGAAGTTTTTAGGTCAAGTTAGCTTCAACGCCTCTTTTGTTTTTTCTATTGCAGTTTTTGCTGAGCCATTTATATGTGCATGGGTCCAGATGCTACTTGGGTAATGTTTTTTTTTTTTTTTTAAAGTAGTTTCAGGCTATCTTTCTTATTTCTATTTAATTGTGAGTGATCTTTTTTCGATGGGAGGCGTTAGGCCTATTAGCTGCGCGCTATACTAAGCGTTATAGATACTGAGCGTTATTCACAGCTGCGAGATTTAATTGCGGCTCCCATTGAACATTTAAATAATTTTTTATATATATTTTATACATTTAGTTCTTATGCAGTTCCTAACCCTAACCCGAAACTCGAAAAAAATAAGAAACCGCTCCTTTTTCTATCGCGATTTCCAAACATTTTCGACGGTAGTAAACGTCACGTGACCAGCCGCGACTGCGAATAACCTGTAGTTATGGAAGGTGTTATTCGCAGTGCGCTGCGGAAAATCACTCGTTTTTCAATACCAGGAATGTTTTCTATCATCTTAGGCAGGTGGTGCTATCTCCAAGCTAGGAACCTGCGTGCATTGTAAATGGGTTTTCCTGTTGATATGTTAAGCCTAGGATCTGTCCTAATCTTTCTTCTTTCGTTCGCTTGAAATATGTCTATAACTGCAATGTTGTCTCTTGTATGAATTTAACTGTCTTTTTTAGTTCAAACAGCGGTCCATTAGAGTTTATCTTCCACTGTCGTCTCTCTAGGCCAGAAGGTTTGCCTAGATATGTTATATTTTGGGCAGTCTTGGAGTACGTGCTCTGCTGTCTGCGACGCCAATCCACATGTGCACATGGCTGTTTCACCAATCTTGAATTTTGTATACATGTGGTTGCGTAATCTACTGTGTCCTGTTCTGAGGCGCAGAATAGTGACTTGTTCTGGTCTGTCTATAACGTGATAGTCATCTTGAGCAGGTTTTGGTGGCTTTCTGACTGATCATTCTTTTCTTTTGGTGGTATGTAACGGGCACATCCGGCTGTTCTTCTTTGGCTCCTTCCTTAGCCAATTGATCAGCTCTGTCGTTTCCGGGTACTCCACAGTGGGGTGGTATCCACTGTATGGTGAACTTATGCTGACTGCTAAGTTCAGAAAGTAGTGTCCTTAGTACTGGTAATTTCCCAGACACGGCTGGTATTTAGTAATTTCTCTGTTGCTATCTTCTTCGTCTTTTTCTGCGTTCATCCGGAGTTTTTTTCTTCTTTTTTTCGAACGTGATTGCGTTGTGCCTGTTTACAGCAGAGCTGCGTTCTTGCGCCGTTAGGCCGACACATCTGACTTCTGCGGGCATTTGTATACCGGGTTAACCTTCCCGGGGTGTTGCTATCTTGATCGCCTCAATTTCAGCATCATAATTATGGCAGTACTTTTTTGTCGGTACTCTGGCTGTGTCCATGTATTATTTTGGTATTCTATGTACACTCCCGCTCCTCCATTTCGAACAGCATTTTGTGCTGACCCATCCGTGTAGACTCGGATCCAGAAATCCTGTGGGTATTCTTCATCAAGCAAACTGAGAGTGACTGTTTCTGCGCTGTACTCTGTTCTGTTCTTCCTTGTCAAATATTCCTCTCACTTTTGCCTGGATTTGTAATGATAGTCTACGTTAATCTTTCCATGGAGTTCCTCTGGAATAGTTGTTAGGGGGCTACTAACTGTGGGCAGATCGGTGGTTTCTCTGCAGAGTCGTTTGGCCTGGTGAATAAAACTACTTCTTTTCAACCGCCCCATAGCTAGGTTTTCAAATCTGTTCTTCATAGGGTGGCCTGGCAAGATGAGGAACTTTTCTGCTTGTATTAGCGTTTTCGTATCTCTACGCTCTCTCGGTGCTTGTGTCCTCCAATCTTCTCCATTTCCACTATAGGGTTGATCTCATCCCTCCTGTGGTGACTCTAAGTGCTTGATTTTTCACCTTGTCCAGCTCTTGTAGTGTGGTTTTTGATGCCGAACACCACTCAGTTGACCCGTATTCCAGGTGTGGTCGTAAGCTCTGTTGAAAGCTTTGCTAAGTATTTTACCACTGGCTCCCCATGTGGTCCCACTTAGCTTTCTCAGGATGGCTATTTTCCTTCTGGCTTTTGCTACGTTTTCTTGATGTGCTTTCTCCATGTCAGCCTATCATCAAATGTTACTCCAAGGTATGTTGATTCTTTATCTTCTGTTAGGGGTGTTCCATTTATCTGGATGATCCCTGTCTTTTGTTTTGGAGAGAGGGTAAATAGAGTGGTGCTGCACTTGTCAGTGTTTATGCTGACACACCATCTATTTGCCCATGCAACAAATCTATCTACAGCTCTTTGTAGCAAGCTGGTGGCCACTGATGCATGTTCATTTGTGCTCCATAGAACCAGGTCATCGGCGTACATTGCCGCTTTAATTCCATGCGGTAGATTAGCAACAAGATCATTAATGAAGATTAGAACAAGTGGGGGGAGGGCAAGACTCCACCCTGGGAAACACCGTGACGCAGTAGTACTTTCTTGCTCTTGAGTCCGTCTATCTGTACTCGGGTTCTTCTGTTGTGCAAGTATGCTTTTACCTATTTGTACGTTCTTCCATTGACTTTGCAGTTTCTCAGTTTCTTCATCAGACCTTCTTTCCAGACTTTGTCAAAGGGTTTCTTCAGATCTATCCATGCCGCAAGCACCAGCTTCTTCTCTTGGAATGCATCCTCAATTTCTTGAGAGAGGTAGGTTGTCTGATCTTCCGAAGAGTAGCACTGCCTAAAGCCAGCCTGTTTTTACCAGATGTTTTTACTTTCTTCTTCTTCGTTCATCCGGAGTTTTTTTTTCGGATGTGATTGCGTTGTGCCTGTTTACAGCAGAGCTGCGTTCTTGCGCCGTTAGGCCGACACATCCGACTTCTGCGGGCATTTGTTGACCGGGTTAACCTTCCCGGGGGTTTTTACTTTCAATGTACCACTGCAGTCTGTGATTGATGATGCGCTCCAGTGTTTTGCAGAGACAGCTGGTGAGGCTAATTGGTCTCTAGCTAGAGGCAATGGAACTATCTTTCCCTGATTTTAGGAGGGGTATCATGATTGCTTCTCTCCAGGCTTGTGGAACACTGCCTAAGGTCCAGCTGTTATTGAAGATCTGCAACAGCTTTGCTTTTGCCTCTGTTCCTAGGTTCCTGATCATTTCTTTGGAGATACCATCCGCTCCCGGTGACTTTTTCATTTTCAGTTTTGATATGGCTAGTTCCAGTTCGCTGATTGTGATGGGTGCCCCCAGAACCTCATGTACTATTTCCTTCTGTCCTGTATGTTGCCGTTTCTCTCGAATCTCTTGTTGTTTCTCTGGACTAATTTTTATATTGTTATCTTGTGTGAATTAGTCAGCAAAATGGTCAGCTGCTTGCTTTCTTGTTAAGATGTTTCCATCTTTATGTAGTGCAATTTTTGAGTTTCTCCCTGTGCCCTCATCGTTAAGTTGTTTTATTAGCTTCCACAATTTCCTTGTGTCTCTTTCAAAGTTCAGAGACTCCGTTTTCTCCTGCCAGCTTTTCCGTCTAGCCTGCAGCTTGGCCCTTTGAAATTTGGCTTTTGCGTGCTGGAATTTACTGTAGTGCTCTTGGCTGGGTGTGGCCTCTGCTTGCTTTCTACACACTTCCACATCAATATGCAACTGTTCCAGTTCACTACTCCAGTAGGGTTTATATTGTTTACGGGCTCCTCTTGGTACTGTTTCTCGCGCTGCCTGTAGTATGCATTTCCCAAACTCTTCAACTACTTTATTTATGTCTTTCTCAGTGTTCAGGTTTCTAACCAGTATGCTGGTGCGATGCATGTACATTGCCCAGTCTGCTTTCTTGTAGTTCCACCTCGAGAGGGTGCTGCTTTCACTTACAAGCTCATTTTCTATAGTTAGAAAGACTGGCCGATGGTCACTGCCACCAAGTTGTTTCCCAACAATTAGTGTAATGTTCCACTCCAGGTCTGGTGAATGAAAAGCCATGTCAGGTGTAGTTGTAGTGTGCCATGATCTCGAGTAGAAAGTATGTGGGTTGGACGGCTTGTTAATCAAGATGAATATATTCTCATCCTGCCAGTCTTTCAGTCTCTCTCCTATCTGGTCCATGTGATCATAGCCCCAGCTCTGCGAGTGGCTGTTAAAATCGCCACAGACAATCATTTTTTTTTCTTTTAATGGTAGTGTGTCCAGTGCCTGTGGGCGGTCACTTGGACAGTAGTAATTGATCAGATGTAGGTCTGTATTGCCTGTCTTAAGTTTAAGTGTCTGATATTCAGCCCCTTTCGTGTAGACTTCGACTTGGGAAGCAGTGATGTTATTTTTTTACAAGGGTCAGTATCCCACCTTTTCTCCTGTCCTTTCGGTCAAGTCGGTAACACTGGTAGCCTCTGATTTTGAAGGCTATATTTTCGTTGATTTGAGTTTCTTCCAAGCAACATACGCTTACTTTTTCTTGGTCCAAGATGTTTTCTAATTCTATTTTTTGTTGTTGCTGACCACCTCCGCATTCCAGTGCATTATTTTAAGTCTTTGTTTAGTATGGCCAGCCGTTCTATTCTCAGGTCCCCTGGCTCCACAGGACATCTGAGAAGGACCTCCAGTAGTTGTGGTTGGACCTTTTCGAGATATAGGGCCCGGCACTGCCCTGCCTGGGGGTCCAAAGCAGGGCGAGCACCATAACGTTTAGCAGTAGTCGACATATTCCATTTTGCGTAATTGCGTGGCATCCTGATTTCTGTGGTGCGCCTTCTGGCTGGTTGCCTCCGTCTTCAGCACCTTTCCTTTGCTGGAGCAGACTGTGGTCTCACTTGAGTTTAGATGTGTACGCACACACACACGTGTCTACGCATGCATGTACCTGCATACACATCTAGAGCATACTGGTTATTTTTCGGCGCCAGAAACTCGCCGTCGTCCCTTGTTAGTTTAAACAGTTCCGCCACAGGAGTTGGACTTTCGCTGCAGAGGTTATGTATTCACGAGCCGTTGGGGTATTTAAGCAAGGTTGGGCGCTTACCCCAACATTGCGCCCCGGCTACATACAGCAACATTTGGAACCGTCCTAATCTTTCTTTTCGCAGATTCTGTTTTGGAAAAGAAGTACTGTATTAACTAAACTGCGGAATAATATGCATATCAATGAAGACCTAGTGTTTATTCTGAGATATAGACCTGGTGATGAGTTGAGATCTGTATTTATATCTCTAGCTAAGAGTTGAGTTGAGCTAAGAACCTACCTCACTGCATTCATGACATTCCCATACACGCCCCGTCCCCTCATTTAACAGCCAGAGAAGATACTGCTGTATCTAATTGAAAGTTCGCCTGGTCTTCCCTCTCAGTTTGGACTCTTCCAGAGCTCCTGCTAATACCCCGCAATATCAGTCTTTCCACATACGGGTTCTCAATCTGTTCCTCCACCTTCTTCACCTGGTCCCACAGGCGCTCGACCACCTCCCCCTTGTCCATAGGTAATCTACCACCAAGAGGTGCATTCCCTTAAGCCTATTCATTCCCCCCGCATGCCCGCGTGGCCAGGGCAAAAAATCCATACAATTCTCACAATCTGTTACCTCTGAAGCGAGGTGAGTGCATTCCACACGAAACATTCGAGCTAAGAAACGGTCAATAGGTATACTCTAGTGATTTGCTGAAATCTGTATTTATAGCTATTCTATACATAAGAAATGACAGACTATCTTCTTTACAGATGTCTATGATGTCATGATTCGTCAATTCACAAATTATCAGATATGCAAAGAATACCATGAAGGGACAGAAAAACTAATCAGTAAGTTATATAAGAAACAAATACATACTGTAATTTGATTCCAGAGATTAGATGTAGCCAGTCAAGGCTTTTATGACATGTTCTGGGAAGAAATCAATTGGAAAGTGGCAAGACTTATTAGGGAATAGTGCAAGAGGGAGGCAGAGAGATAAATACTTGGCTGCCTTGGTCACATGGCATAACTCAGGTGATCATAAAAGATGGCGAAACATGGCTGCCCATCAGCATGGAACATCACGATGATGACCGAAGAAACTGAGCAACTGAATGTATTATGAATTGTATAATCATAAAACATGTCCCAAAACTTCAACTCAGAATGTTAATTTTTTTTTTTTTTTTGGTGTGTATTTCACAACCTCCTGAAAGACATGATAATCTTCTTCTTCTTCTTCAGCGTTCCGAACCATTGAGGTTCTTTTCTGCAGATACAATCCGTCTCCATTCGTCTCTCTGGTTGACCTTCTCTTGCCAGTCATTGATTCCAAGTGCTTGTAGGTCTGTAGGCCTATACATATATATTATCTCTCCACCGTCTTCTTGGTCTACCTCGGGGTCTACGGTCATTTATTAAGAGACATGATAATATAAATTATAATCTATAGTCTACATAATATGACACAGCAAAAGGATAAATAAGTTAGACACACGTAAACATCTATTATTTGAAACAACAATAGAATCTATATATCCCTAATGATAAAACTGGGGGATTTAACAAGATATTAGTATTCAATCAATCAATCATGTGCCATGCTGGAAAGCATGGGCGGTCATGACTCGCCATTTCACTCGATCACCAGAGTCGTGGATCAGATCAGGGTTCCTGTCTCGTCCATGCCATGTGGCCAAGCCATCCAGGTATTTTCCTTCGGTCTTCCTTTTGGTCTGTTCCCTTCGATCTTGCCAGTTGTCACTAAGTTCTCCAATCAATTTCTTCTCATAATGTGTCCAAAAAGTTTTGACTGTCTACGTCTAATTTCTCTAATCAATTTACGATTTTGGTACTTCAATTTTAATTCACCGCAAACAAAGAAAAATACCTTCGAGCCTCATTTGCATCGGCCCGGCAATCATTTTCTGGTTAAGTGTTTGGTGGACTGCTGGACCGATCGATGGATGTTTTGTTAGTTTTGGGCCCTACGGGCCCTCACTGTCGACGACAGTGAGGGCCCTACGGGCCCAAAACTTAAAAAAAACATCCATCGATCGGTCCAGCAGTCCACCAAACACTTAACCAGAAAATGATTGCCGGGCCGATGCAAATGAGGCTCGAAGGGATTCTTCTTTGTTGCGGTGAATTAAAATTGAAGTACCACGATTTTTATTTGTCTCCTGTAGTACTTGGTCATTGGTTTTTCTATCGGTCCATGGTATTCTTTGCATTGTCCTCAGAAACCACATTTCTGCAGCCATCAAATGTTTTTCAGCTTGACTGCACATTGTCCAAGTTTCACATCCATACAAAAGAACAGGCTCTATGTATCCCCTCGACACTCTTTTTCTCGTTTCAATTGACATCTTTTTATTGGTCAGAATGTTTTTCATCTTGCTAAAGGCTACTTTTGCCATGGCGATTCTTGTTCTAATCTCTTCAAGGCATCTCCCATCAGATGTTATGACTGTTCCGAGATAATTGTATCGATTCACTTATTGAAGAATATTCCCATTTACTTGTATATTACATTGTGGTACTTCGTTCTTCCTAGTGACAACCATAACCTGTGTCTTTTTACAATTTAATTCTAACCCTAGCTGCTCATTGTGTACAACAACCGCATCTACTAAATGTTGCATATCCTGCGCATTATTTGCAATCAATACTGTATCATCTGCATATCTAATGTTATTGATGTTTCGTCCTCCAATGCTGATTCCATTTATATCTTCTACATTTCTGAAAATATTTTTACTGTACAGGGAAAAAAGATCTGGAGACATTACACATCCCTGCCTAACACTTCTTTTAATAGGCTGATATTGTACCACTTCATTATCAATCCTTATGGCAGCTTGTTGTTTCCAATATATATTTTTTTATAAGTCTAATGTCTTTCCCATCAATTTGTAGATCTGCAAGCATATCCACCATATTGACATGTCTAACTCTATCAAAAGCGTTTGTGTTGTCAATAAAGCAAAGATTTATATCATTGTTTACTTCTATAGCACGTTCAATAACTTTTCGCAGCATATACACAGCATATACTCAACTGTACCTTTTCCTTCTACAAACCCACATTGTTCTTCCCCTATTTCAGGTTGTAATTTCTTCCTCACTCTTTGCATGATAATTCGTAGCAAAATCTTCGTGATGTTACTCATTATACTAATTGTTCTATGTTGATCACATTCCAAGGCTCCTGATTTCTTTGGAATTGCAATAAATACAGAGTTACATAATTCAGAAGGTACAATTATAATACAGTTATTCTGTAACGAATAATTCAAGGAGTTAGGAAACAATAAATTTTATAATTTATTATCATTATCGCAATCATTATAATTATAGTATAATACTATTAGTAATACGGCACTCTTCCGAATAACGGTCCGAAATGAAAAGTTAACTATGTAGTGAAAAAGTATCCCTTACAGGGCCTTATTGAATCACAGTAAACGGGGAGATACTAGAACAAGTAACAAGTTTATTCTATCTAGAACATATAATAACAGATATGTGGCCCTAAGGGATACTTTTTCACTACAGAGTTAACTTTTTATTTGGGACCGTTATTCGGAAGAGGAAGAAATCATATATAACTATAAAAGTGCGCAGCATTTTCCAAAATTCGGGCGAGATCAATTGCCTGAATTATTCAGTTTTACGGCAACAAGAAAGACGTGGAAATGTTGTTTATCAAGTCGACGTGACAGTTGGTATATTTCCATTCGCCGCCGCACAAATGGTCACCCAGTAAGAAATTTTCCTCAGCGGTGCTTGGGTGAATCATACTTTTCCACAGCGATGTATTATTGGGAGTTGTTCATAACTAAAATAATAAGGTTTCGAATGAGCTGAAGACTAGGGGACCAGCGTGTTATCATGTTATGATACCATTTTCTAACCTATAATGTCGTTGACCGAGTTTATACAAACGGCCCACTTTAGCCAGCGGACTAATCTGCCATCAGCTGACGCGGAACCTTGACCCCCCACAAGGTCGTCGTACCGCATTTTAAATAAAGGCGGTGGCTGACGAAATATCAGGCTATATATTTTAGTCTTTGTTGTGCTTCACACACATCTGTTCTGCCCGTGTCATATGTTTCATGCCTAGAACGCTGTGAGTAGACCATTGTGTGTTATATAATCTGGTGTTGCGACAATCGTGCGGAGAGTCCAGGTGTAAGAATGCACGTCAACTGGTGGCTGTGTGACGTCAGCCATGGTCAGCGGAGTGTCCCCAATGTGGGCTCCTTCTGTTTTCTGACAGGTTTTCCATGCTTGGTCCACAGTCCTTTTGACAGGACAGTTTATTTAATCTACTATTAAAGTGTTCGAATCCTCTGTAAGGTGTAGAACAAGAAAATTCTAACCTGCTGAGTTCGCGGCGACTGCACTAGCCAGACGGTAATAATTCCTCAGGCTCAAGACCCCTCTGTCATACACCGCCGCAAGGTACACATTGGCAGTACACATGACAGTTAAAGTGCAAGGGGTATCACATGCATATTTCTTCATATACGACTGTTTTGGTTACAAGAGAAAGACTGGAGGCTGTAGTCGAACACGCGACCTACGACATGGGCATTGAGCATAACTTTGTAAACATTATATATTTTATAACCAAAACATAGAAATAGAAAAAAAGTTTGTGATAGTGCTGACTTCGGGCTTCCCGTCCACCAAGGGCTAATGTAAATTATATTGGTAATTATAAGTTTTGCAAATTTGTACGTATCTTGTACTGTACAGGGAGAATTTAACAACACTAACACAGGTTTACTAAACAGCATATGATATGTGATTGTGAGCTGGCCTCCATGTGGTGACACCAACACACCAACAAGCAGCTGCTGCAATCACTAGGTAATCTTCACTCGTGGCAGTTTTTTTCCCCTGCGACGTGCAAGGTCTGCATAAAATAGCTGGGGACTGACTGCTTTGCGACACTAGGTGGTCTAGCTAGAGCTTAGGTAGCTAGCTCAAGCAGTCTTAGTCATCTTAGCCTAGTGCTCCACTCTAATTTCTGTGCAGGTAACTGATATTTGCTTTGTTTAAATATAGTGAAATAAATAACTTTTAATGTGAGCATCCTTTTATTTGTACATTTTTCAATAAAATAAAACCATAATGCATTCTTGTATTTAGTTTAGTAATTTAGATTTAGACTCCAAACCAACTAACTAGTTTAGTACTACTACTACATATAACATACCATGGTAATTACTTGTTTCAGAGTAAACAAAACAGTGATCTTCACATTCATATCACTAGCCAATAGTAAACAGTGATTAAAGAAACTTAATAACGTTATGATTTAATGACATTATTTGGAAACAAAGAACGTGTATCTTGGAAATGAAATGTTTTGGGTAGTGATCTGACTTGGAAATGTTACTTACTTGTGGGCGTGGCCAGAGATAAGCATTCGTTTTTAGTGTATAAGCTATGGTAGCCGGTCTCCCTGGCCTAGGTGTTAACGTCTTTCTCCGTAATCTCGTATATTCTCGTGAGTAACGTAACCTGTGCGAGAATTGATAGCGTTATTAACTTACGGGGTATGTGAGCCGGCCGCTCAGAAAGCAATGGCAAACAACTGAGTGTAATCTTGCCTAGTACATCAACAGCAGCTGGAAAATGCTGATGTTGACTGCAACGTCCTGTAAGGGATATGCAAAAAAGAAGCTATGGTAGGGTCCATCAGCTCAAGCTCGTGGACTAGGACATGCAGACTTGCGTATGAAGTCCTGAAGCTCATGGACTGGGGCCTGCTAGGCAGGACTTGTGTATGGTGTATGAAGTCCAAGCTTGAATGTGTTCTCTCAAGTTCGTAGACTAGGACAGACTAGACAAGACTTGTGTATGAAATCCAAGCTTGAATGTGTTCTCTCAAGTTCATAGGCAAGGACAGACTAGACAAGACTTGTGTATGAAGTCCAAGCTTGAATGTGTTCTCTCAAGTTCATAGGCAAGGACAGACTAGACAAGACTTGTGTATGAAGTCCAAGCTTGTGTGTACTTCAACACTGAAATTTAATAAATAGTGACAATAAAGCTGGGTTCATGAATTAAGAAGGCAGAACTGCATTACACACATAGCTGATGTATATCAAGCAAGCATGCTATGCTGCTAGTAAAAAATAATTTTAAAGACGCATATGCTTTTATGCTGTTTTTATACTCCTATATTTATGTTTATCATTTCAAAATGAACCTAAGTTGCCAGTAAATGTTTGGCTTTTCCCAGTGACACTGATTCCTAAATCTGATGTTACATCAAACATTTTTAAAACTAAAGTTTAAGACAGGATGCTGTTATTTTATTATGTCTGCATGTAATATGAAAATACGTCCATACCCCTTCTGCAAAGACTGTTTAGTTTTTACTTTATGAATTTGGCAGATTTCTAAATTGAATTTTATCACATTCTGCAGTGATCAAATAGGCTCATATACTGTCCTAATATAAATATTAATTCTCTATAAATTCTTCTTCTTCTGTGTTTGTCCGGAATATTGTTTTAGACGTAATTGTGTTGTGCCTGTTTACAGCAGAGCTGCGATATTTGCACCTTTCGGCCGACACATCAGACTTCTTCAGGCATTTTTTGACTATGTTGGTTACCTTCCCTACTAAAACTTTGTATTCATCTTATGCCTTTCATCTCCCAGTGGAGATTAAGCTCTCAACCAATTCACAGTAAGCATGTTATAGACTGTTCATGATTGGTTGAGTTTGTAGCTATGTTCTCTGTGGGATGAGGTAGACAGTATCATGCCAATCCCCATTAGTTATCTCTTAAATCATGAGACATGCATATTATGTTACAGTGTTAACTATTCTTTGCTTCCCTTATGGACCTCAATAACAGACAGCAACACACTAGCACTAGAACAGTGGTTCTCAACCTTTTTTGTCCGTTCCCCCCTTCACCATATTTTTAGGACGTCATTCCCCCCCCCCCCCTCACCATATTTTTAGGACATCATTCCCCCCCCCCCCTACCATATTTTTAGAACGTCATTTCTCCCCCCCCCCCCTTTTTTTGTATTTCCTCCCTAAAAATTTCCCCCTGCCCCTACACAGTATACGTAATAATTGAAGCTAAATTTAATAGCACATACTAAAACAAGTCTAGACATGTACATAAAATGTGATTTGCGGATCTACTTACGTTATAAAATGAATTTCAGAAGGGTGATGCGTACAGAAGCGTAAAGTATGAAAGGAAAAACAAGATCAAGTAATCGGTTCTTGTATTAACGCGATCTTGAAATAATCTTCATTCCCCCCCTGGAAGCCCCAAAATTCCCCCCTGGGGGGGAATTCCCCACCGGTTGAGAACCACTGCACTAGAATATATACTCTGTCATTTGTTTCAAATGTTTTTGTTTGTTCCATATCGTGTTGAGTGTACCATCGTTTATTTTCACTAATATGCTTTCCTGTATTTTATGATGCAGGTAATGTCAATCATGTCAGGTCAATTTGCAAGAAACATAGCCAGGTAAATTCAAGTTTGTAAAGTATTTTTATTGCATGTTTTCTTTAGTTTTGATGTTTGTTATTGCTTTTTTTATTTTAATTTCTCTTTTCCTCTGGGGCTGTCAATAGATTCAGTGTCCACAGTATAGTATGTGTAACAATGTCCCTGCTTGATGTCTTGAATGTATTGTCTTGCTTATATTGTATTGTATGTTCTGAAATCTTTCTCTAGCCATTTTCTTCTTTTACTTATCTTTTTTCTTTAACCCTTTAACAGGCAGAACGTCCATTTCCGTCCGGTCGCTTAAACGGGCAGAGCGGCTGAAACCGTCCGATAC
The DNA here is from genome assembly GCA_014155875.1 of Cepaea nemoralis. Classification (NCBI taxonomy): domain Eukaryota; kingdom Metazoa; phylum Mollusca; class Gastropoda; order Stylommatophora; family Helicidae; genus Cepaea; species Cepaea nemoralis. Next base: position 432,127 of record JACEFZ010019323.1, read on the forward strand.
TATTATGCATTGTAAAAACGCGATCTCTTGGCTTTACGATACTTCCAATGGCTACTTTCGCTTTCGCCGATAGCTTGACAATGTGGTCGCCATTTGTAAGAGCCTACTATGAATTTGAAAGGACTTTTACTGACTTTTTTTGATAGTTTTCGGGGTTTTTACGCTTAGTTTTTCAAAATGGATTTCGGCGATTCTTCAAGTGATAGCCGAGATTTCGCTAGGTTCAATTTAAGTGACATTAAAGGGCACAAAGTTGACTATAAATCGCAGCTAGATATCAGTGAAAAGCATTACTTTGCATTAGCAGTCGTGAGTTGGACTTTCTTTAAAGTGATTATGATTCTGAGAATGTGTTTGTAAATTGCTGTATAGACGACGGAAAAACCCCAAACAATATGCTGTATTTCGTAAATATTTGTGTTTATACATGGATTACCGACAACAATCACATGAGTAACATATTCTGCATGCTTTTCCCTTCATTGTGTTGTTTATTTAACTAAAATCGGTTGACTAACAACTTATTTGTGATGTTTTTACTAACGCATCCCGAAATTTTACCGAACCTGAAAAATCTTGCCCGTTCAGGGCTAAAAAACGGACAAGCGTCTGCCCTGTAAAGGGTTAATTGTGTAGTCATGATTGTAGCTGGGTGAAACAGAGTGGACTTTTGGTTTATAGTATGTATCAGAAGTCTTCTGATGTTATGACCTGTTGTATTAATCTTATGCATCTGCAATAGACATTGAAGTCGCAAGCTGTGAATTAATTTTTGACATCTCTCTGAAATGTGTGACTGCTACGGACACTAAGTATTTATATTCATGTTATTCTCTAAGATGAGCAGAGAATGTTTTGTCTATTGTCTCTGTTATTTCATTTTTAAACTTAAAACAGCCTTGCCCACGTAAAACATAACCACATTCACAAATCACACTTTGCTTATTGGTTAATGTGTTTGTTTTGAGGTTTTGAACTTTGCTTGCTTGAATCCTTGTCTCCTAGTGTAATAATTTCATATATTTTAGCTTACTTTCATATATGCTTACAAATATAAATTCTTACATAATGAGCATTTATGTGCAGAATAGAAAGGCTTAAGTGAGGAGAAGAAAAATAGCTTTTGCAGAATACTTTATGATGATGGCTACATTTCCAGCTGATAGTTGTTTCCTTTGTCAATACAGAACAGTCACCACCATGCCAACAAAAGAACAAGTACAGCGTATCTTGAAGAAAGCAGATGCAGTCTGTTTTGATGTTGACTCCACAGTGTGCGAGGATGAAGCCATTGATGAACTCGCCAGCTTTTGTGGAGTAGGACCCCAGGTTGCACAGTGGTGAGTATTTATCTTTGAAAATCAATTTGCAGAAATTATTTTTAATTATTTTGTAATATTATTCATACAAGATGTTTGTTTTCACATTTGTTGTTTTTACTTAGAACTACCTTTTTAAATAATTTTTCCCTGGTTGTCTTTTTTATTTATATATTTGTGGGTTTTCTGGTTTCTACTTTGTCTGATATTACCAGTTGAATAGTTTCTTCTGAAGATTTGATTTCAGTCTTTGTTGAGGCTAACTTGTGTAATTGTTAGTTCTTTGTCCATAAAATTTTGTGTTCTAAATAGTTGGAGGGGGCATGCACATTTTATTGAAAATAAACTAGAAGTGATGCTTTGCCTTGAACTGATATAGCAGTTCTTTTATAACAGACATGACAATTTAAATAATACAAGACAAGAACTCAAATTATTTTGTTGTTTAAAAGAGGGAAACATTTTATAATACTGAACGTCTGTGTGTTAGTTGCAAATAAAATAAATATGTAAAAACATATGTATATAATAATATATGTAAGTTGTATTTTGTGTGATAGAGAACTGAATTCTCTAACAAATTCAATCCTGTTTTGTGTCTGAATTTTCCTAGGACAAAGAAAGCAATGGGCGGTGGAATTACATTCCGTGATGCCTTGACCCAGAGGCTTAACATAATGCAGCCCGCCATTGGAGAAGTCAAAGATTTCATTACGTCATGCCCCCCAAGACTTAGTCCCAACATTAAGTAAGTTTTGTTTTTAAATATTGATGTTGTTCAAATAACTTGTGAAGAGAATATGCAAATTGTAATTAGTGAACAAGCAAGCAGCCAACATGAGCAATCTAAAGCAGGCAAAGACAACTTATCACAAACATCAAAAAGAGACAGCGGTCATTTTTGCCCACACTATGAGAATAGAAAAACTGAAGAGATAGAGAAGATTCCTGAAAGCATATTGTCTTGGCATGGAAGGTGCTAGCACACGAACTGAACCATGCTGTTGGAGATTGCAAGATGGGAAGAAGCATGGACGCCTATGCCAGTCAGTGAGGCACTTAATGATGTAGACTATTTAGGATTATACTTCATAATACTGATAGTGAAATGAAGATATTTAGTGGAGTAGTGAAACAGTAAGTAAAATAAAATAGTCAACGCTTTATACAATATGATCTGTAAAATGTGTCAAGGTCAGGTGTTGATTGCTTGCTTGCGTTCGCTGGCTGTGAACTCTAGCGCGAAGTCCTGTATGTCGGATGAAGACATCCTGTTGTCCAACATCAGTGTGATGTCATACAGGACCTGAGGTTTGCAGGAGTATTCGTTGTCCCATGTCTGGCTTATTGGTGTGCAGACTGGTGGGTCCTCGCCGTGCAGACAGATACTCTTCGACTTCGGAAGAATCGTTGATCTTACGTTAGCCAAGACCCCAGAGGGACCTGTTGCCCAGGATGCACGACTAGGATTAGTAGGTCTTGGCCAGTATAGAACCTGACCTTGGTGCCTTAGAAACACCTCTGCGTCCCAGGTGTTGAATGTATCATCTTGTAATATAACCAGCTAATAATAACAATTGCTGAGATGTCTTTGTTTTTAAAAAGACTAGGTAATTTATAAACAAATAATGCTAATAGTTTTCACACTTGTAATAGAACAATCCGCCATCAATACTGGTCACAAGTGAAAATTTAGGCACCCGTGCAATTTGTTTTGTCTTATATATTTGTCTTGTGCTAAATTAGTGAAATTTACCTACCACAATCTTAGATTTAAAATGCCATGTTTCTTCTTCTGAAATGTTTTAATGTTCTTTTTTATTTTTGCCACCTTCACAGAGAACTTGTTGATGTGTTAGCAGCCAAGAACAAAAAAGTATTCCTAGTGTCGGGTGGCTTCCGTTGTATCATCTCACCAGTTGCAGAGGAACTTGGTATACCCCAGGAGAACATATATGCTAATAAACTTATTTTCAATGATGGTATGTACAACTCATGTTATGTTGTCACTGCCAATTGTTTAAGATATCTTGAAAACTCCTAGAATATTAATTGCTTTGAAATTCTACAAATGTAATTTTTAGAGACCTTAGTGCCAGGCTAAGGATTTGATCTTTTAATCTTGATTAAAAAGTACAGTTCTTATAAACAGTAAAGGACCATCTTTTCACATCTAGCTAGTCTATACAGACAGCCAGTTTTGTGGCGAAGGGCTTACATATGCAATTCGTTATCCCACATAATGAGTTCGAAACACAGTTGCTGGAGATTTTGAAACAGACCGCCTTGCGTGGGTTTCCATACAAAGGTATGAGTAGTACTGGTCGTTCACAAAGAATTGGCGTAAACTTGCCAAGAAATTAGAAACTGCCAAAAACGCTGGCGTTGACTGCCAGTCCTATAAAGGATATGCAACTAGTTTATTTTTTGTTTTTTGTTAACGCATCTTGAGGCATATCAGACATATGGTGCCATCCAAGTTGTGGCTAGACTAGTCAGCACTGGAGTGGGGATGTGGTCAGTATCATGCAACCACCTGGCTTTCTCTAGACACTAGAATTCCAACCCTTGACCACCTGGCCTTCTCTAGACACTAGAATTCCAACCCATGACCACCAGGCCTTCTCTAGACACTAGAATTCCAACCAATGATCACCAGGCCTTCTCTAGACACTAGAACTCCAACCAATGACCACCAGGCCTTCTCTAGACACTAGAATTCCAACCAATGATCACCAGGCCTTCTCTAGACACTAAAACTCCAACTAATTATCACCAAGCCTTCTCTAGACACTAGAACTCCAACCAATGACCACCAGGCCTTCTCTAGACACTAGAACTTCAACCAATGATCACCAGGCCTTCTCTAGACACTAGAACTTCAACCAATGACCACCAGGCCTTCTCTAGACACTAGAACTTCAACCAATGACCACCAGGCTTTCTCTAGACACTAGAACTTCAACCAATGACCACCAGGCCTTCTCTAGACACTAGAATTCCAACCCATGACCACCAGGCCTTCTCACTAGAACTTCAACCAATGATCACCAGGCCTTCTCTAGACACTAGAACTTCAACCAATGATCACCAGGCCTTCTCTAGACACTAGAACTTCAACCAATGATCACCAGGCCTTCTCTAGACACTAGAATTCCAACCCATGACCACCAGGCCTTCTCTAGACACTAGAACTTCAACCCATGACCACCAGGCCTTCTCTAGACACTAGAACTTTAACCAATGATCACCAGGCCTTCTCTAGACACTAGAACTTCAACCAATGACCACCAGGCCTTCTCTAGACACTAGAACTTCAACCAATGACCACCAGGCCTTCTCTAGACACTAGAACTCCAACCAAAGACCACCAGGCCTTCTCTAGACACTAGAACTTCAACCAATGACCACCAGGCCTTCTCTAGACACTAGAATTCCAACCAATGATCACCAGGCCTTCTCTAGACACTAGAATTCCAACCAATGATCACCAGGCAGGCAGACAAGCATGCTAGCCTCGCTGCTATCACCGCTCCTGAAAAGTTAGTTGTGCATGTGTTTTAAACAAAATTAACTGTTAATAAAGAATTAATATCAAGGAATATAGATAAAACCAAGAAAGTTGACTACATTGTACCAGATTTTACCCCATCCAGCTCGGTCTCTCTCCTCAGAACAGCAAGGTGCTTGCAAAGAGCAAAGCACAAATAACTCCAGCGATGACCCCCAGGAGTCATAAGGAAGTGTTGGTGTTCTTGTAGGAGTGATATTGGGGAGGTAGTGCTAATTCATTAAACACATAAGTGTAATGTTTATCACTGAAATTTTCTGTACAAGTAGAAAATGTATGTTTAAATCAGATTCTCAGTACAATAAGCATTAAAATTACTGATTGACTAAATGCTATCAAATTGTGTGTTTAAATCAAATACTCAGTACAAAAAGCAATTACATTACTAAATGCTATCAAACTGTGTTTAAATCAGATGGCAGTTACGCTGGCTTTGACACAGATGAGCCAACATCCCAGGCTGGTGGGAAACCAAGGGTGGTCCAACATATCAAAGACTTGTATGGATTGAAAACCGTAGTATTTGTGGGTGATGGTGTCACAGATCTGGAGGCTTGCCCTCCTGCGGTAAGTTACTGGACAAATCAAGCGTAATTAATATTACTCCTGCATGCCGCATCCATTTGGACACATTTGTTTGACTTGGTCTAATCATTGTAATCTGTTTGTTTGATTTAACAATCTTTATTGTGATTGTTTTCATAGTGTTCAGATTTTATTATTGCGTTGATAATGTCAGTAATTTGATTACTTCCATTGTGTTGCATTCATTGGTGGAAAAAAAAAACTACATTCATCACAAAGATCAGCCAAAATGGACTATGCCTAAATAATTTGGGGAAGTAGTAGCACGGGTTACACAAGTTATAATGACATGGTGTTGATTGTTAAGAAATTATGAAGACTTCGGTAATATTCTTCGGAAGTACTTAACTGATTCGCTGCCAAACAAAAAGTGGGTTTGGACCAAACAGAAATTGATGGCAGAAAATGGGAAGTAGGGGTGTGTCTCACAGTAATGATCTAAAATGGTTAAAATTGTAGCAGCTATATCATATATAAATATATACAGATATATAAAGGAGATTGTACAAGGAAGGTTTCAATTTTCAATATATTGCTACTATAGCTAGAGGTTTGAAATATAATGTTGGATTTTGTAAAAAAAAAAAAAAAAATTGAAGACGGGTGACAATTATTTAAAATGTCCACTTACCAAGGCACTACTTCTCAATCTTTGATGATAATCCAATGAAATTTACTGAATAATGATACATAAACCACTTTTCTTCACCAGTATCACAAGAACTGCACTTTAACACCAATAAAACACAATTAAAACATATTTTGAAGCACATTATTTTCACACAAACTGGAAAAGGTCAGGAACACACGAGGCAGATTTGTACTGAGAAACAATATTCACACTATTATCTATTTAGTTACAATTATTATTCTTTTAAATTTAATTATTTAAATACTCCTCAGCTTATTTGCAATAGACAAAGCAAGCTTAGGGGCACAAGTGTGGCCCATTAGAGCAAGCATAATTCAAAATTTGCCATCATATGACAAACTTTCACTGTTAGGTTTGTTTTCCATAATGTCCACCTGCTAAATAATTTAACTGAATAACCACATTAATTAACCATGTGCTATAAGTTTTAGAATCTTTTACAAAGTCCTTTAAATCAGAATAACTATAATCTAAAATTGTTTAAAACCATAATCTGGTGTAAATCGACGAGGTTGAGAACCGGAGGGTGTTGCCATTTCTAAAATCAGATAAGTAACCACAATTTAACAAAGATTTCTGCTTAAATTTGAGATACTTGCTTCTTTGTGTCCAATGTTTTGGAATGACAGACCTTCTTCCATTGTAAATTGTCATTTACCAGGCATTAACATTGCGGGGTATACAAAATAATACAAATAACGCACTGTCAACATTCAGACAGTATACTGTACTACGACAGTCCAGGGTAGTTCAATTCAGACGATATACTGTACCACAGCAGTGAATCAATTAACACACACACAAAAAAGAAAACGGATGTGAATAATTGTAAGTTACGGTATGTTTGAAGAATTTTAAAAAAAGGAGGGGGTAGGGAGGTTGTTTGAAGAATCTCACATTAACAGCTGAAATTTAAACCTGAACTATTCGAATCTTGAGAGACCACACATTTAATTATGTTACTTCCATAATGAAAAAAATGTCAGAAACATTTGGCTGATTGGTTATAAATGCATACTAGTCTGAAAATTGGTGAATCAGCAACACACCAATATAGAAGCATTTGTCTACATCAGAGAAAGGTGTCAGTGTAAATACTTTGTACATTAGAATACGCAAAGAATGTCAGCTGAAAGTAGAATATTAGTTGCAGCATAAATCAGGGTAGCTTTCAGTGAAGCATTCATTAGAAAAGTAATAGTATGTCATAGTATAAAGACAATTGTTTAATACATTGACTCACTTAATATTACAAGTAAAATGTTGACCGTTTTGTGTTCTCTGATTCCATAGGATGCATTCATTGGCTATGGTGGAAATGTGGTGAGGGAGAAGGTGAAAAATTCTGCAGCCTGGTTCGTCACAGACTTCAAACAGTTGATAGACATCTTATCAGATGGTGCGAAAAGTTAAGCTTCGATCATGGATTGTTTCTATCAAATTAGCTGGACTTCTCATGATTGAGATCTGACATGTACAGATAAATGTTTCTAAAAACATCAGGATAAGGACATTCCAACCTGGCTGGTCTTTATAGACTAGCTAGACAGTGGCACAGTAATTAGAGTGTTCATTTCTTAAAGCATTGTGGCAAGATCTATGCCAACTGTTGACATGCACAGGCATTGAGAAAGTGCTAGACATGTCATCTGGCATATATGAAATGTGTGATTGCTGGTACTTTCATTTAGTAGACTTCCCAGCCCTCATTTTGATAGGCAAACACATTAACAATTTTAACATGGTACCATTAAAGGCATATTTGAAACAAATTAGCATTTTCATTTGGTTTAGAATATTTACATCTTGTAGGTATTATGACTTCATATTATAAAAGGCTATAGACAGTTTACAATAAATAATTAAACTGTATTTGGGCATGGTGTTCACTTAAGTGGTGCCCATTTGAAATTTTCAGTTTAATGTATATTTTATAGCAACGTGTTAACATAGTAGACAGAAATTAAGCTTTCCCCCCACCCCCCTAAATGTGAAGATGTGTGATAAAGCAACATGTATATGTACTTATGTATGTGTGTAAATATATTTGTTCTACCTTGCTCTGTGAGAGCGAGTGAGTATAACATATCAACATACACTGGGGTCACTCAGTAGTGCTGGTAGGGGATGGTGAGTGAACTTCAGCAAGCTGTGTTTTATGTTCAGTCGTTATTGTATGGTGCACGGGGGAGTTTAATCTTGCCTTCCTGGTATATTTAGTCATTATTGTATGGTGCACAGGGGAGTTTAATCTTGCCTTCCTGGTATATTTAGTCATTATTGTATTGTGCACTGGGCATTTTAGATTGTTGCCTTCCAGGTCAGTTCTGGCTGGCCTGTATTTATGTCTTAGGATGTAGAATGATGTGATACTGTATCTTTTGGTTTTCTGATTCTCTTTTTAGGGGGTCTTATAGATAAGAAATACCAGTCTAGATTGACTAGAGAAATTCTGTTGGAGTTGTTAGCCTTGTTGATATTATGTTCTTGTGTTCTATATTGTATGTACATTTGTAACAGGTAAATGCAGAATTGACCGTTAAGTTAGCTTTGATATGTCATGTCTTCATGGGCTGTTTGTGTGTTTTAATATTGAACATGGTCACTTGATGTGAAATTATGGCGTGAAATGGAAATATCGGCAATGTTTATTTAGAACTGCGTGTTAACAGTTTCAGAGTGTTCATTAGTGAGTTTCGTGACTATTTTTGCAGTGGGTGAGTTTTGTGACTGGGAATTTGCAATAGTCGAGTTGTCTTACTGGGATCATACTTCATGGTTGTTCTTCCTCCAGGTCTAATCATTGTATAGTAAACATTATACAAGGAATTTTCTAGAGAGGCAGCATTGAGAAACAAAGATTTGATTCATCTAGTTTCATTAATGTCATCTCTACACAAGACCCAAGTGCCTGTTTCACTAAGTCAATTTTACATTTTGAAATATTGATTTGAAAATTATAGACTATATATTAGATTATAATTTATTACATTCTCAAATCAAGTACTGCTGTTGGCATTTGATTATAGTTGGATTTACATTTGAAATAAAATTGAGATTACAATGAATTGTCTTCTGGGCATTTTGGATCTAAGTTTACATGTTTCCATGGTGGTTAAAAGAAAACAAAATATTTATTTGTTCTTAATTGAAAATACAGATTGTATTTTTCGAAAAATATTTTGCAAACCGGTTTGTTTGGACAGTATCACATTCATACTGAGTTTAGATTGTTGGGTTACCTTTAGTTGTTCTAGGAATACCATTTGCACAAGAATTGAATGAATGTTGTGTTTTAAATACCTCATTTACTTCTTCAAGACTATTATATGTTCTCTGTGAGAACAAGTCATTTGAAATTATAAGCACATTTAAGACATTAAAACGTCATTATTTGATAACAAACATGCCTTTGTTTATTCAGTAATGTCTCTAGTTCTATTGTTTTGTTTCTTGTTTGCTATTAACAAGATGGCTTAATGTCATAATTTGTTCAGTAACTACAGTTAAAGATATCGCAGTGGAACCACAAATTTGACAAGAGAGCTACAGTATATACTGTACCATTTATACTTGCATACAAATAAAGGTAATACCATGCTATAGCAGAGATGTGTGTTGACCAACTCCTTTGCACTCCAATGATCCTTTCCAGAAGGATATCTGATGCTCATTTCATGAGCCAGTATTGATCCAAGATGTCTGCTGGTAGGAAAACATGCAATCTGGCCATTTGCTGGAGCTGCAGACCACTGTGTTGATGAGCACTTTGCTGCAGGTACAGCTTAGTATTGACTTCCTGGCATCACTTCTCTGTTCTTTTGTGCTCAGTGTCAGAACATGAAGAGAGTTTTTAGATGATCTTCGGTGTATCTCATACACCTTAGGTTTGCTTCTTCACAACCTTTTCTTTTTCATCTTTGGTGGTTGCACTGTTTGTTTGTTTTTCCCTTTCACATCTGAGTGACATTGCTTTCTGTGAACTGCCATCTGGTGGTAGCTGTGATACATGGGCAACCCATTGTACTTGACACTTTGTAAACTGTAAACAGATGAACATGGGTGTCAGGTCAGTTTGTGTACTGATATGATTTCATAGTCTGTCTCCCCTTGTTATGTTAACCAGCATTCACAGACATTTCATCCCTTAAAATTATCTTCCTTTGTTGCCCGAAACTGATGGCACATAGAATGTGTCTTCACACAGTGGACAGCAGAAGAGTTTGCAGTCTATAAACAGGCAGACGGTTTGTATCAGAAGTTTATAGGTATGAAAATAGGAAGATTAAGTGAAACAACTTTGTAGAATTAGCAAAAGTAAAGATCACAACGGATTCAATGTTTAACATGCCAACCACACCCTTATGTCATAGTTTGGAGTCAGAAATGCTCTCCTGAGATGGCTTAGCTGGTGTTGAAAGGAACTATGAGACTATAGGAAGAGTGAAAATACTCTAATCTAATGTAGAGAAACACTATACAAGCAGCACTTGCACTGCCAGCATTTACATCTGAATCTGTAATAGAAAATGGTGGGGGTAGGGGGGTGGTGTTCCTGAATCTAAACAATTGGAGCTAAGAAAAGTAATGATAACTGGAAAATGCTCCAGTAACTGAACAGAGGAAATTCTCAAGTAACTCTGAACAGAGAATATATTTTTGGCCAATATTAGCTCTATCCCTGGACAAACTCAATCATTGTTATGCCCAGTCAACTACTTTCTTTTAATATATTTAGGTTGGTGTTAGTGTAAAACAGAGGAGTCTCTGTTCCCCCCAAAAATTGTTTCATCACAGTGTGACCAGGTAGGACTTGATCAACAATTTACGGGTGAATTTAAGGAATTTATGAACCCAGTTATGTTTGGCTGTTCCAGACAAACTTCTAGGCGTAAGCAAGAGCTGTCTATATGGACACCCTAATCAGGAGGACCTATCTGGACATCCCATGCAGGAAGACCTATCTGGACATCCCATGCAGGAGGACCTATATGGACATCCCATGCAGGAGGCCCTATATGGACATCCCATGCAGGAGGACCTATATGGACATCCCATGCAAGAGGACCTATATGGACATCCCATGCAGGAGGACCTATATGGACATCCCATGCAGGAGGCCCTATCTGGACATCCCATGCAGGAGGCCCTATCTGGACATCCCATGCAGGAGGCCCTATCTGGACATCCCATGCAGGAGGCCCTATCTGGACATCCCATGCAGGAGGACCTATATGGACACCCCATGCAGGAGGACCTATATGAATCCCATGCAGAAGAGCACTCTGTTGGGAGGTCAGCATGGCCGAATGCATAAGAGTGCTCACTCTTAAACTTCCGGTGCGCTGATACCAAGGCAGTGGGTCCAACCCCTAAACCGACCAGTTGGACTGAAATGCTGACTTCTTGTCCTTGAGGATAAAAATTACATTCCTCATGACATCTTCTACTACATCAATTAAACACATAAATGGACAAAATGCCTCCCTGTTCTATATCAAACCATTCTTATGTATCTTCATATATTACCCCGACTACCTTTTGTTCACTGTAGAATATTTTCAAACAAACAGATTGTCCTTGAATCTACAATTAAAGTAAATGACGTTATTTTGGGGCAAGTGCAGTAATTCAGATATTTAGGCATGTGAATAACATCAGATGGAAGATGCATCACAGAGATAAAGAACCGAATCGGACAAGCAAAAACAACTGCATTCTATCAAACGAAGAACATTTACGCAATAAGTTCTTGTAATCTGAGGTTAGAACAGAAATTTGTGCATGTTACACACAACCAGTTCTAATACATGGCTGCGAATCCTGGACAATTAGTAAACAGGCGAAACAAAATCCACAGAAACCTTGGGGATGTGGCGTTATAGAAGAATACTGAAAATTCTTTGGTCAGCCTAAGGCCAAAACCAGCAATCTGGACATTTTGAGGGAGGCTAAGTAGCAAAGACAACTTACTTATCACAAACATCAGACAGAGCCAGTCATCATTTCTTGGCCACGTTATGAAAAGCCCAAAACTGAAACATGATGTAATAATGTTTTGCATATCCTTTACAGGACATGGCTGTCAACACCAGCATCTTTCAGCTGTATGTTGATTTCTTGGCAAGATTACGCTCAGTAGTTTGCCATTGCTTTCTGAGCGGCCGGCTCACATACCCCGTAAGTTACCGATGCGATTCGAACCACTGCTGATTCTCACCGTCACCACGTTACCCACGAGAGTATACGAGATTACGGAGAGAAGTCGCTAACCTCTAAGCCACGAAGCCGGCAAACATGCTGTGGCAACCGGAAATATTTGTATAAAGCAGTGGTTCTCCACCTTCTTTTTTTTTTGTGTGTTGAGAATGTCATTCCTCCCCTTTCGTATTTCTTCCCTATAAATTCCCCCCCCCCCCACCCTGCCCCTACATAGTATACGTAAAAATGGAAGCTAACTTTAACAACACATACTAGAACAAATTTAGATGTCTACATAAAACGTGATCTGTAGGCCTACTTACGTTATAAGACGAATATCAGTAGGGCGAGGAGTACAGAACAGTAAAGTATGGAAGGGAAAAACAATATCAAGTAATCGGTTCTTGTATTAACATGATCTTGAAATAATCTTCATTCTCCCCCCCCCCCCCCCCCCCCCCCCATGGAAACCCTGAAATTCCCCCTGTACCGGTTGAGAACCACTGGTATAAAGAGAGATAGAGGAAGAGACAACGAGAGAAAGTTCTTGACCGTCATGCCATGGAAGGGAGTCAACTCAGGAATGTATCCATGCCGTCGGAAATCGCAATTTGGGGAGACGTATGATCGTATACGCCAGTCGGCAAGACACTTCATGATGATGACGGTAAGAGTATTTCATGATTGTATTAAGCCTAATGGGAAGCAAATTGCATTCATTATATTCCGTATTTTTTTAAATTTTTAATGTTCTACATAGAAAAATGCCTTTCAGGGTAAATCAATAGTATAGATCCACATTGTATCTTCTGCTTTTTTTTTTTTTTCAACTATTTCTCTCATTGTGTAATTATGTACTTTTTAAAAAAAATTATGTAACTCTGTAGAGAAAAGAAATATCACAACAACAGAAATGAGGTTCCTGAGAAGAATACTCAACGTATCAAGAAGAGATAAGATCAGAAATGAAGAAATCAGGACTAAAGTGGGGGTTAAAGCAGCACTAGATTTTATTAGAAAGCAGCAAGTCAAATGGTTTGGCCATGCAAGTAGGTTACCAGTCAACAGCATGCCACAACAAGCAATGATGTACAGACCAGATGGAAACAGCGGAAGAGGCCGACCACGTAAACGTTGGACGGAGGGAATAGCAGAATCCATGGGAATGTCGATATATGAAGCCCATAATCGGGCACTCTCACGAAGTTTATACTTCACCTCAACACCGCAAGGTACAAGAGGAACATGATGAGATGAGATGAGACTCTGTATTTATTGCAATCCCAAAGAAATCAGGAACCTTGGAATGTGATCAGCATAGAACAATTAGTATAATGAGTCACATCACAAAGATTTTGCTACGAATTATTATGCAAAGAGTTAGGAAGAAAATACAACCTGAAATAGGGGAAGAACAATGTGGGTTTGTAGAAGGAAAGGGTACAGTAAATGCTGTGTATATGCTGCGAACAGTTATTGAATGTGCTATGGAAGTAAACAAGGATATACACCTTTGCTTTATTGACTACTACACACAGGCGTTTGATAGAGTTAGACATGTCAACATGGTAGATATGCTTGCAGATCTACAAATTGATGGGAAAGACATTAGACTTACAAAAAACATATATTGGAAACAACAAGCTGCCATAAGGATTGATAATGAAGTGGGACAATCTCAATCTATTAAGAAAGGTGTTAGGCAGGGATGTGTAATGTCTCCAGATCTTGTTTCCCTATACAGTGAAAATATTTTCAGAAATGTAGAAGATATAAATGGAATTAGCATTGGAGGACGAAACATCAATAACATTAGATATGCAGATGATACAGTATTGATTGCAGACAATGCACAAGATCTACAACAATTAGTAGACGCAGTTGTTGTAAACAGTGAGCAGCTTGGGTTAGAATTAAATTGTAAGAAGACACAGGTTACGGTCGTCACTAGGAAGAACGAAGTACCACAATGTAATATACAAGTAAATGGGAATATTCTTCAACAAGTGAATAGGTACAATTATCTCGGAACAGTCATAACATCTGATGGGAGATGCCTTGAAGAGATTAGAACAAGAATCGCCATGGCGAAAGTAGCCTTTAGCACAGTGGTTCTCAACCTTTTTTGGCCCGTGACCCCTTCACCATATTTTCAGAACGTCATTCCCCTCCCCCTTCCTAGCAAACATTTGGTCCGTGCCCCCCTTCACCATATTGTCAGAACGTCATCCCCCCTTTCATATTTCCTACCTAAAAATCCCCCACCCCTACACAGTATACATAAAAATGGAAGGTAAATATGTTAAAACAGGTCTAGACATCCACATAAAACATGATTTGTGGGTCTACTTACTTTATAAAATTAATTTTAGAAGGATGAGACGTGCATAACTGTAAAGTATGAAGGGAAAAGCAATATCAAGTAATCGGTTCTTGTATTAACTGGATCTTGAAATGATATTCACTCCCCCCCCCCCCCCCCCCCCCCGGGGGGGGGGGGAATTCCCCACCGGTTGAGAACCACTGCTTTAGCAAGATGAAAAACATTCTGACCAATACAAAGATGTCAACTGAAACGAGATAAAGAGTGTTGAGGTGCTACATAGAACCTGTTCTGTTGTATGGATGTGAAACTTGGACAATGTGCAGTCAAGCTGAAAAACATCTAATGGCTGCAGAAATGTGGTTTCTGAGGAAAATGCAAAGAATACCATGGACAGACAGAAAAACCAATGACCAAGTACTACAGGAGACAAATGAAAATCGTAAATTGATTAGAGAAATAGACGTAGACAGTCAACATTTTTTTGACATGTTATGAGAAGAAATGGATTGGAGAACTTGGTGACAACTGGCAAGATCGAAGGGAACATCCCAAGAGGAAGACCGAGAGGAAAATACCTGGATGGCTTGGCCACATGGCATGGTCGAGACAGGAACACTGAGCTGATCCACGACGCTGGTGATCGAGTGAAATGGCGAGTCATGACCGCCCACGCTTTCCGGCATGGCACATGATTGATTGATTGATTTCTCTCATGTTAAATATGTCGTCGTCACATGTTTCTCTATTTCATCTAGAGCCTGCTTGTTCTGTGTTTGTGTTGCTTGCGTGAGTTATCAGGGAAAGTGTTCTGTTATCAGGGAAAGTGTTCTGTTATCAGGGAAAGTGTTCTGTTATCAGGGAAAGTGTTCTGTTATCAGGGAAAGTGTTCTGTTATCAGGGAAAGTGTTCTGTTATCAGGGAAAGTGTTCTGTTATCAGGGAAAGTGTTCTGTTATCAGGGAAAGTGTTCTGTTATCAGGGAAAGTGTTCTGTTATCAGGGAAAGTGTTCTGTTATCAGGGAAAGTGTTCTGTTATCAGGGAAAGTGTTCTGTTATCAGGGAAAGTGTTCTGTTATCAGGGAAAGTGTTCTGTTATCAGGGAAAGTGTTCTGTTATCAGGGAAAGTGTTCTGTTATCAGGGAAAGTGTTCTGTTATCAGGGAAAGTGTTCTGTTATCAGGGAAAGTGTTCTGTTATCAGGGAAAGTGTTCTGTTATCAGGGAAAGTGTTCTGTTATCAGGGAAAGTGTTCTGTTATCAGGGAAAGTGTTCTGTTATCAGGGAAAGTGTTCTGTTATCAGGGAAAGTGTTCTGTTATCAGGGAAAGTGTTCTGTTATCAGGGAAAGTGTTCTGTTATCAGGGAAAGTGTTCTGTTATTGGAACATAATTTCATGACACCCATTGTTTCTGGTACTTCTATGTGTTATCTTTGACTGATAATATCTCTAGCGTTTGCGGCTAATTGATCCGGTTTTACCCCTTCTTGAATATTTCCATTTGGTTCCTCAATTCTACTGCACATCCTAGTGGCATTTTGCTGGTATCGTAGCATTCGTAGCAGACTGCTGTTTATATATTTTCAAAAACGTTGAAAATAAAAAAGTTGAACTTTTAGTATTGCCATAGCCACTACTATAGGGTGTATTTTTAATGACTGTGGGTTTGTTTTTATTTTTTAAATA
Organism: Cepaea nemoralis; assembly: GCA_014155875.1. Lineage (NCBI taxonomy): Eukaryota > Metazoa > Mollusca > Gastropoda > Stylommatophora > Helicidae > Cepaea > Cepaea nemoralis. The sequence goes on from JACEFZ010019323.1 coordinate 448,461, forward strand.
TTGCCGTTCCAAGTTTTGTATTCACCCTCTGCTGAGTTCATGCAACATAAAAAGGTAAATACAAAACTTGGAGCGGCATAGAATATAGAAAAGCGAGAAGACGTGCGCCATGAGTAGAATAGTAGGAGAGTATCTGCCTGCGCTGCGAGGAACCACCAGTCTGCACACCAATAAGCCAGACATGGAACAACGGATACTCACGCAAACCTCAGTCCGATATGACATCACACTGATGTTGGACAACAGGATGCCTTCATCCGACGTACAGGACTTCTCGCTGGAGTTCACAGCCAGCGAACACAAGCAAGCAAGCGTATCTTCGAGTAGCTTCATACACGTAACACCGTAGACACATAACACCCTTTGCATGAAGCCCTGGGCACAGTTAAGGGCCACAGGTGATTAGAGGAAAATAATGGATGGCTCAGGCAGAGGACATAATCTGAGAAGTGTGCATTCTTGAGACCATTTGGAAGAGCAGAGGAATGGATCAGAATGCCAGTGGAAAAGTCCGACCTGCGCAAGGGTCATAATAACATTGAATCGATCATATAGGAATCGGCCGACAGGCTGCACTGAATGGGGTGTGCAACAACTGATTCTCGACAATTCGTAACTAAGCGATGTAATCATCTACACGGATGGTGCTGTGCTAAGATGTAAAAGAAATGCCGGGGGAGGGGGGGGGAGGGGGGTTCGTGGCGAAAGTGGATAGATGGTGTTTGGTGCAGGAGAGCCTGGCATACGGTACTACAACATCTAGTGTGAGGATGGAGGTGGAGGCAGTCACGGAGACGTTCCACTGGCTGAAGTACTAACAGCACATGCATGTTGTGATTGTGACGGACTCACAAAGTATGATGAGATAGTTGAAGACAGACATGCTTCGAGCAGAGTGGTAGTTTTATAGTCAACAATCAAACAGAGAGAGCATCTGTTGGATGTTTTCCCAAGGACACGTGGGTGTGGTGTGAAAGCGAGCAGGGAGACAGATTGGCTAGGTTTGCACCACTTGGTAGGTTGTGGCGTGTAGTTTGAGTGGGTGTGTGTGTGTGTGTGTGTGTGTGTGTGTGTGTGTGTGTGCGCGTGTCCGTCCCCGAATAGTGGTTGCCGACTACTTATTGAAAACAAGAAATGGCTCATGAGACTCTTTAGTGAACTGGATCAGACAAATCGGGAAGGATTACACTAAGGGATCAAGTACGGTTTTTAGGTAGAAGACTAAGAGAGCACAGGAAAGGCACTCCCATCAGTGAGGAGGGTGCTCATCTTGTAATAACGAAAGACTAGTATTATTCCTGCCAAACAGCTCGCCTTATTCTTCTTCTTCTTCTTCGTTCATCCGGAGTTTTTTTTTTCGGATGTGATTGCGTTGTGCCTGTTTACAGCAGAGCTGCGTTCTTGCGCCGTTAGGCCGACACATCCGGGAATTTGTTGACCGGGTTAACCTTCCCGGGGGTTTCTTAGGACGTTTGACTCTCACTGTTGTGGTGTTATCCCCCATCCCAGCTGGTCCATATAGAACAGCCAAAGATCCTGGTCAGCCCTCAAGGGAAGGCAGGGGCAGACCATGGGCATTCCCCGCCATCCAAGGAGGCTTCCATACTTGCAGAGCCGATACATAGCGCTCTGGTACTGGGCTCACCCAAGGAATCGTCACGTCCTGCACATGGCTGCTTAGCCTCACTTCCGTATATTGGGCCTTCCGTTCACCATAGGCTGTTCTTCCGGAAACCAGAAGTAATGCAGTCTGCAGATGACATCCACACAGTGAGCTTTCGATTCGGACTTTCCATGTAATGGATTTGCTATCCAAGCAATATTCCATTTCGTGCCACTAGGACACTTTTCCACCTTTTATGAAGCCCACACAGTGGGCTTTTGATTCGTACTTTCACGTAATGGATTTGCTATCCAAGCAATATTCCATTTCATGCCACTAGGACACTTTTCCACCTTTTATGAAGCCCACACAATGGGCTTTTGATTCGGACTTTCCACGTAATGGATTTGCTATCCAAGCAATATTCCATTTCGGCCACTAGGACACTTTTCCACCTTTATGAAGCCCACACAAGCGAGCTTTCGATTTGGTCTTTCCCACATAATGGATTTGCTATCCAAGCAATATTCCATTTCATGCCTCTGGGTCTTCATGCACCTTTAAATGTCAACCTGTATATAGTTAAAGTAAGCTGCGGTCAACTTGAGCTTGTTGATATCTCCATAGAGCTTGTCCTCAAATGAAGCAGGTGTGGGCCAAAATATCTTTCTCTGTTCTGCATACGTTGGGCAATCCTTGCAGCAAATGTTTTGCTGTCATTTTTCCAGTTCTACAATTACATTCATCGGTATCTCCTATCTTTAGTTTATTGAACAAGTGGTATTTCAGCCTGTTATGTCCTGTGCGGAGTCCTGAAGATTGCTACTTGTTCTCTTCGGTCGAGTTTGTAATATGCATCATCCTTCTGATGGCCTGGATGCTCTGATTCCCATTTGGTTCTATAAGTGCTTTTTATCAACCTCTTTGCCTCATTATAGGTTATGTCTATGTCAGGCTGTGGTAGTCGTCCGCCCTCTTTTGCCAGTCTGTCAGCCTCTTCGTTTCCAGGTATACTGCAATGTGATAGGATCCACTGTATTACAACTTTTTTGGATTTCTGGCATAGACCATGGAGTGCTGTTCTTAGGTCAGTTAGTTCTGTGCTGTTATTGCTCTTCAGTATTGAGACAGCTGACTTTGCATCTGTGAAGATAGCTATTTGCTTCTCTTTATTTTCATCCATCAGGAGCATTTCTGCTGCAGTTTTCAGAGCCTCTACCTACGCTTTGAAGTTACTTGAAAATTTTCCAGTTGCCATTGAATGTGTTTTTTTCACTCCATTTTTTAAATTTAGGAGAACTCCTCCTCCTCCATTCTCTATTGAATTTTTGGCTGATCCATCTGTATATGCAAGGGTCCAATTCCTGCTTGGGTAATGTTCTTTTATGTAGTTTAGGGTTATTTCTCTTCTTTCGGTTTCATTCTGAGTGTTCCTTTTCTCAATGCCAGGAATGTTTTCTATCATCTCAGGCAGTTGCTGCTGTCTCCAAGCTGGGAAGTTGTGTGCATTGTAAATGGGCTTGACTGTTGATATGTTAAGTATAGGGATCTGCCCTAATCTTTCGTTTTGCAGTTTCTACAAAGTTGCTACGCTTCAGTCTTCCTTTTCCAAAACCATTAAACCTGTTATACATAGGGTGGTCTGTCAATCTTCTAAATTTTTCTGCTTGTTGCTGGGCTCTGCTATCTCTTCTATCCTGCATTGGTTGTAAACAAGTGATCTTTTCTAGTTCAATAATAGGCGTTGTCTTCAGGCTTCCAGTTATGATTCGCATTCCTTGGTTTTGGACTCTACTTATTTTGTTAAAGTTTGAATTAGCTTCTGTTGCCCAAGCTGCAATGCCATATTCCAGTACTGGCCTCACCCGTCCCGTATATAACTTCTTGAGAACTTTCTCATCTGCTCCCCACGTTGTACCAGCAAGCTTTTTCATGATTGCCATTCTCTGCCTTGCTCTTGTTCGATTTTTCTCAACCTGTGTCTTCCATGTCAGGCGACGATCAAAGGCGACTCCTAGATAGTTTGGATTTTCTTCATGGCGCAATATTTTCTATTCAATACCAGCTTAGGTTGCTGAGTTTTATTTGAGAGGGAGAACACTGTGCATGTTGTTTTCTCCTCACTTATCTTCACTAGCCATGATTTTGACCAGTCCTCTAACGCTAATAAGGCTTGCTGTATTCTGCTGTTAGCTGTACTAATATATTCTTCAGATGTCCATATGGCTAGGTCATCTGCAAAGGAGGATGTGTGTACTCTGGCTGGAAAATTTTCTGTGATGTAATTTATATATGCTAGGAATAATGTTGGTGAAAGAACTCCTCCTTGGGGGACACCTTGCTCCAACAGCATCATTTTGCTTGGTTGTCCTTGTACTTTTGTCCTTGCAGTTCTGTTCTCAAGGTAGTGGCTGATCCATTTATACATTTTTCCACAAACATGCATTTTTTTGCAGTTTTACTTTCAGTCCTTCCTTCCATACTTTATCAAATGCTTTTTCTAAATCTATCCAGACTGCTAGTGTGTGCTTTTTCTCTTGGAAGGCATTCTCTATTTCCTGAGCTATATAGGTTATTTGATCTTCAGTGGATCTGTACTTTCTGAATCCTGCTTGGTGTGGTGTTAAGAGTTTGTTTTCTTCCAGATGCCATGTTAGCCTGCCATTGATAATGCGTTCCATTAATTTTCCTACACAGCTAAGTAGACTGATAGGTCGATAGCCATTTGGTTCTTCCAGGTCTTTTCCTTTCTTTGGGACTGGTATTAGTATAGCTTCCTTCCATGCCTGTGGGACTATTCCTCTCTTCCAGCTGTTATTTAGGACTGCTAGTAGTTTCTTCTTTGCCATGGTGCCTAGTCAATTAGCATTTCATTTGTGATTCCATCCTTTCCTGGTGATTTCTTCTTTTTTAGGGTATTCATTGCCTGTTCCATTTCTTCCATTGTTAGATTTGCCATCATATATTCTGCTGCTGTCTCTGTATTTCTATGATGTATCTGTTTGTCTTTGATTGCTTTCTTCTGTTCGGTTGTAATATCAATGTGGTTTGCATTTGCATAGTGTTCCATTAGTGCATTTGCAGCCTTTTTTCCTGTAAGCAAGGCATTTCCTTGTTTAATTGTTATTTGTTTGTTTCTAGGTCCTTCATTGTTCATGGCTTTCACTAGTTTCCATAGTTTGTTTCCATCCCTGTCAAAATTCAGGTTTTCTGTTTTTTCCCTCCAACAATCTCTTGTTGTTTGATTTACTGTTCTTTTATATTTTGCTGAGATGGCTTTGAGAGAGATGTTCGCTTCAATTATTTGTTCTCTCTCTGCTGTCTTCCTGGCATCTTCAACTTTGTCCTCCAAACTTTGTAGTTCTTCAGTCCAGTATGGTTTGTAATTTTTCCTCGCTCCTCTTGAAATGGACTCAGTGGCTGCATGTATTATCGCTCTTTTTAGACTTTCCACCATTTGCTTTATGTTGCCATATCGTGTATTTATGTTTTCACAATATTTGTCTGTTAGTATGGCAAATCTGTCCCAATCTGCTCGTTTGTAATTCCAGCGAGGCAAGGGCTTTTGCTCCCGTGGAACATACTCCATATTCATTTCAAGCTTGATTGGTCTATGGTCACTACCTGCTAATTGGTCCAGCACATGGCGATCGATTTTGTGGAGGATGTCTCCTGTGCAGAAAGCTAAGTCTGGAGTAGAAGTGGTAAGCCATCTTCTGGAGTAGAAGCTCGGTGTGTCATCCGCTTTGTTGAGTAGATGGAGATTTGAGTCTATTTCCCAGTCCTCCAATTCATCTCCTCTTTTGTCAGTATCTGGGTATCCCCATCTTTCTGAACGGCTATTAAAGTCTCCGACAATAATGCAGTTTGTGTCAGTTATTTTCATGTTTGAGAGTGTAAGGTCCTTATCTGCTGGGTTATACAGATTGTAGATTCTTATTTTCACGTCCTTTATCATTATATCAACACCTATAATTTCCGTTTGGTTGTCAGAGATCACAGATACTTTGCTGCAAGGTATTGTATTTCGTGTAAGTATTAGAACTCCTCCTTTGTGTCCTTTGCGGTCGAAACGTGTGGCCTGATATCTTCTGACTGAGAATTTGTGATTGGCGTTGAGGTGTGTCTCTTGAATGCATGCCACATCTATTCTATCTTTATGAAGACGCTGTGTTAGGGAGTCTTTCTTGCTTGTAAACTCCTTCGGCATTCCACTGTAGTATGTTGAGTGTCCGGGGTATTTGGTCAATAGCTCTTAACCTACTCCTCTGTGCCTTGACTCCACAGCACAGGGGAAAGTGACCACCAGTAGTCATGGGTGGACCCCCTCGAGGCAGGGGGCCCGGCACTATCGCCGCCTGATGGGACTTCACGGGATTAGCACCGTAACGATTAATTTTGATTTGTGACATCATGAATAAGTTACGTTGCACTGCTTTGTCAAGCCTGTGGCTCAGTACATACGATTTCGACAAGCATTTATTCGGGATGCTTTCCCTAGCCTTTGACTGTCCCCAGTCTACCTACAAGGCAGCAGGTTTTACGTTGCACTGCTTTGTCAAGCCTGTGGCTCAGTACATCCGATTTCGACAAGCATGTATTCGGGGTGCTTTCCCTAGCCTTTGACTGTCCCTAGTCTACCTACAAGGCAGCAGGTTTGTGTGTCTCTTCGTCTGGTCCCTCTCCCTTGACCTGTCTGACATGGGTGGCCCTACCAGTAGCTGTGCTACTGTCGGCATAGCTCTTGGGGTCATTGGGACGCACAAGCTCCTCTACCTCGTCACGGTGGACACACAGCAGAGGGGATAAGTGTTCTATAACACCCATACCTAGTAATAATATATCCATATCATGTATACACATTGTATCATATTAAATGAATGAAATATATATTCCATCCTATGTATACATATTCTATCCCTTATCATCACTGTACATTGAAGCAATAAAGTAATATAATACATATATACAACGTGTTTGTTCTCATTTGAAATATTCTGGTTTAGAACATTTCTTCAAATTTTGTACTTGTTTGGTTTCTCTCAAATTTACATTTTCATTTGTTGTTGTTTCATAAGTTCTGTGGACTTATGACCATTCTTTGCTTTACCATTTGCCTCAATTTGTACCTTTTTGTTTTACTTGTAACCACATGTGTCATACTGTTGGACTTGTGGTTTTCTGTTTGCAACATATAGTCATTGTGCTGTAGAGACCTCAAGTAGTAACATCATTCATGTGTCTCTTATACTATATGTTGTGGATCTTATCATAAAATGCTAGGTTGTACTGGGACTATTCAGTTTCAAAATCTATAATAGTCTATATAAGTATTCATTATTTGTCACAATGATGATGACTGGAATGATAAATTGATAATAACACCATCAAAGGAAATAATAGTTTCCCAAAAATTTTGATGATGATGAAAATGATACAACTTATAGTTCTAAATTCCTGTGTTGAACCTAGAATCTTTGGTGAATACTTGTGGGATGTGGATCAACCTTGTATTCATTCAACAGTGGCTTGTACTTAGTCTGGTGGTATATGGACTTGTATGGTGCTCATATTATGCCCCAGTGGCGTAGGACTTCTATCTGCAGCTGCATTCTTGATCTCCATTCAGCTTCAGATACTCTAATATTGTCTGAGAATAATAACACAATGGGATGTACGTATCTATGTACATATGTATATACAACAAGTATTAATACAAGAGATCGTAGTAACTAATTTTAAGCTGTTTCCATTGAAATGCAAAGTGTCCTGATTCGCAATTCAGAGTGCAATTTAGTTGATTCAGCAAGCACCCTGGCTATGAGGTGATTTACAGGTGATGTGATGTACAGTTGCAATGTTTTCCTTTGGTATTTACCTCAATGGTTTACATATTTGCATGACATTTCATAGATATCAACATCAGAATGAAGTAGAAGTATCACTTTAACTCCATTTGACATCTGATCATAATATACTATCATGATGGCATCACTTGGACAGCATGTCATATCACTTTAGCTCCTCTATATGAGAGCTGTAATTAATGTTATTATTCTAGCATTTGATGTTTTTATCACAGTATGTTCATTTAACCAATACTATCATTAACCTAAACATCCATTCTGTTTTTATAAAAAAATTATATCTACACTAAACTATTTCTACTCTAAAATATCTATATCTTATATATACATATCACAAGATTAGAGTTTCATTGTGAAATATATGATATGTTATCTATACTTTTTATGATAGTACTTCTCATCCGCAGATGTGTCAACCAATCTTTCCCATTGATTTTCAGCATCACATGTGGTTTTACTGAGACTATAGTCTGCACATCTAGAAATCTTAATTTTGGTTTGATCATCCAAATATGGTATCAACAATTGTTTAATTCTTGATGTACTTTCAGATGGAATTATTGATTTGTAATGTTTAATGAGACAGGTTAGCTTGGTTTTCTCTCTCTCAGTTAAATTTGGTCTGAATGATAATGCTTTCCATGTAATAATTTCTTGAGTGGATGGTGTTGGTGTGATGGTTGGCTGTTCATGTGTCAGTGGTTTATCTATCTCTTTATCAGTAACCTGTTCTATGAGGTGAGTTTCTGATTTCTTGCCTCCTTGTTGACAGTGTTTCTCAAGTGTATATTCTCCCTGCTGATTGTTATATTTCTGTGTCTGTATATCCAGATAGTGTCTATCTTGTTATTCTGTTCTATGACTACTTTGTCTTTTTCTTTATCTTTTCTTTGCTGCACTATTTCGTGGCATTTGTTACAGTCTTTTTTATTTGCCATGCTAGGATTTCTTCCTCTGTACACTCTTTTTTCCAGGTATGTTCCCTAGCATTAGTCCAGCATAGGGTTTGGTAGCATTGCTGCTTGTACTCTGCCAGTATAGTACGGGCTGTCGATTTCGATCCATGCTGTGTCATACTTTTCGAGTGTTCCACCGAATGTTCGACAAGTTACTGTATTACCCGTGTAGTCTTTTCTTCTAACAAACCTTTGGTTTACTCCCACTATCGATGCTCCAGTGTTTTTTATGCATGTGGTTGGTATGCCGTTGACAAATGCTTTTTGGACTTTCAGAGTTGCACCGCACATGTTGTTTGTATTTGTCTGTTGTGTAGGTACTCTCTGACTATTTACAGGTTTATCAATCTGTTGTCTCTTATTTTGGTTTGTAGCTATAGACAATTTGCTTGTGTTTTGGTCATGTTCTTCATTTCTACTAAGTTTGATGTCAGAGCCTAAGATGGTATAGCTATGCAGCAACATCGTTACGACACCCGGCGGACAAGAATTGTCGGCTGGCAAGATTGTTACCTGACACGCGACCAGCGGTCAGGCGGACGACAGACGCACGCAGGCCACGTGACACCACGCGAGGCAGTGGGCAGTTTGCGTGCTGGGCTCAGACCGAGCTGGGACTTCAGACTGGAAGGACATGTGTGATGAAAGCAAGGCGTTTGTATGGATCTCTGTGTGTGAGAGCCGAACGACTGATATCTTGAGCGTCAGACCTGAGAGCTGTATTGTGGTTGTGAGTTATATATTGTAGATTGTTGTAGTTATCGTTCTGTATTTAATGTGGCAATAAATCCATAGAACGTTATGTCGTTGTGTCTTTCGTCGAATCACGTTATACTTGTACTGTCTCACCCGTGTTAGCGAATGAGCCAAATATAAGATCCTGACACGTGTGGACGTGGGTTGCTCGTCCTTGTTTAAGAACCTAATATATGTAGACGTGTGTTGCTCGTCTTTGTCATCTAAAACTATAATTCTTGAACTTGTAAAATTTGTCAAGGTTATAGCTATGTAAATGTGATCGTAAAAGTCTCAGTGTGATCCATTACTACATTGTTTAAATATGTTTCGAATCATTAGTAAATGTGCAGTACATATTGTTTGATCCTGTAAACGTGTAAAACATTTTTTGTGATTTGTGAAACTTGTCACCGTTTGACCTTGTCGACATTGTGATTTTGTCGCCATTTTGACCTTGTCGCCATCTTGTGAACTTGATGTCTATGTCCTTACTGAATGTCATCTTGATGTAAGTGATGTGTCATCAATGTTATTGAGTGTTCAAATACAGATAGATTGTCTTTGTGTATTGAGTTTGTGGAACGCAAAGAGTTTTGGAAAGAGTGTAACTTCTGTTGAAAAAAACACTGTTGACGACAAATTTACGACATACAATTACACTCGACGCCATCCAAACCTAATCAACACTTAGTGACTTGCAGGCACACACCAATAAATAGACACTAACTTATTTCTCTCCAAAAACAAAGCAGGTTTTTGCGTACCATCCATAACCTTGCCGTAGAGGTCATTAGTGGTTCCGAAGTACGACCCTACAGTTTTCTAGCCCGATTGTCCTACCATTCGTCACCGTATCCAAGGGCACTTGAGTATATTTTTCTTTACTTTAACTTTACGTATGCATTAGTGGGCACGCATCGTATAGTAAAATCAATTGTAAATTGTTTTTTCTACTAACCATTTACAACATATTTTGTGTAGTTGATTTTCATTGACGTATTTTCTCCATCATGTCGTCATTATTTGATTTCATCGATATGGGTATTAAATTGCATCTAACAGGTGATGAATTAACAAAATGGAGTGAGAAGAAATACGCTGAATACTGTGAGCGCGAAGATAGAGCAGCAGAAAGAGCTCTAAAACAAACAGAGATGGAGACAGCCTTAAAACAGGCAGAGATTGAAAACGCTGCCAAGCAAATAGAGGCAGAAACAGCTCTAAAGCAAGCTGAGATAGCAGCTCAGAGTAAGAGAGAAGAACTAGAATTACAGTTGAAAATGAAACAACTTGACACTGAGACTGCATTGAATAAAGAGTCAAAGAAATCTGAAAGACTGGAAAAAGAAAACCAGTATAAGAAGTATCAAGGTATCGTTCGTAACTATACCTCGGGTGACTGCATAGCAGCCTTTACCCAAAATTTTGAGACTTTAATGGAACATTACCAAGTTACACTTTCGGAATGGAATATTCTATATATGAGGAGTCTATCTGGGGAACCTCTTAAAGTGATTGAAACCATCCCCAAAGACCTCAGGAAAGAGTACCATTATATTAAATCTAAAATAATGGCACATTTTATGTTAGACGAGGCAGGTTACAGAGAACAATTCAGTAAACTGAGTCCAAAATCAACTCAAACGTTCTCTGACTACCTCTGTCTAGTCCGAGACATTTTCAGCAAATGGACGTCATCAGCCAAAATTAACAAAAATTATGATAAATTAGAAGATCTCATTATTCGAGATAAGGTCATTTCTTCTATCCCATCATCTTTTTCTAAGTTCTTACAGGAGAATGAATGCACAAGTGTGGAAGAAATGGAAAGACGTGGGTCGGCCTATTATACGGCAAATAAACAGTGTTTTGCCACTGAAGCTACTGACAGTAACTGGGTAGCAGCAGCCAACTATGAGAAAAACTATAGTAGGCAAAAACCAAACAGGCCTACCTCTGAAAAATTTAGACATTGTATTCACTGTAAAATGTCTCACCATTTGAACGAGATGTGCGATAAAAACCCAGGGTACCAAACATACTTGCAAAATATGGTAAACAGACAAGACAGAGAACGTAAATCGTTCAAAAGTTTACGTAAATGTTTTCTCTGCAAGGCTTACGGTCACCATCGCATGGATTGTAGAGGCAGGCATATGACCAACAAAGCCAATGCCGCCTTGTTCGATAGCTCAGCGTCAGAAGACGAAAATACAGAAAAACATCCTGTACATATTGCACAGGCTTGTGATGTATTTAGTGCTAACACATGCACTGTCTGTAATACCTTCTTTGAAAATGGTATCTTAACATGCGGGCACGCCATCCCTATTGCCAATGAGGAAGCTAACTTGGTAATAGACTCAAAAGGCAGATTAGACATCTATCACGGGTATGTTAATGGCAAGTTTGCTACAGTACTTCGCGACACCGGGAGTACACTTATTGGCCTGAAAACAACATTCATAACGCCTACAGACTACACAGGCAGACACATCACATGTAGAACATTTTCAGGCAATATTGAAAAATATCCATTAGCTTGGGCATACATTGAAACACCATTCCTCACCGGGAAAGTAAAGGTCGCGGCACTTACAAACCCAGTGTGCGATATAATCATAGGAAATTTACCTGAGGTGAATGACAAACCTCATAACCATGACATAACATCACTATGTATTAATGATAATACATCACCACCAAATGTCATTGAAAATGTCATATCACCTGTTGAATGTATGTTAGCTAATGCAGCACTAAGTTCTCATCTCATCATTGACGATATCATTCCATCATATTCTGATGTCATTGAGTGTGTGAACGCAGTAACAAGAGCTACTGCTAGAGTGCAAGATGAAAGTAACCAAACTGAGGCTATACAAATGCTTAGCCCAGAATTACCACCTAGTGACTCTATGAAGGAAACATTCATAACAGCTCAAAAAGCTGATCCTTCACTGTCAAAGTACTTTGACCTGATCGGCAAAAAGGCAAGAGTAACCAAAAATGCGAAATGGCATTTTGCTTTACACAATGATATACTCACCAGGTATTACACCAGAGGTGACATTACAACAAAGCAAACTGTGTTGCCAACTACTTATCGCAAGCAAGCTTTACATCTTGCTCACGATATACCTTTTGCAGGTCATATGGCATATGTTAAAACCAGGTCAAGACTTTTGACACAGTTTCATTGGCCAAAATTTTGCAATGACATAAGAACATATTGCAGAAGTTGTGATACATGCCAGAAACTAATAAAAAAAAGGTAAACACCCACAGGCAAAGTTACAAGTCACTGACTTAGCCAGTCGACCTTTTGAAAAATTATCAGTTGACATTGTGGGCCCTCTTAGTCATACAACAACTAGAGGGAATAAATATATTCTAACAATTATTGATCAATGTAGTCGCTGGCCAGAAGCTATTCCGCTAAAGAACATTACTGCCAACGATATCATGGAAGTGTTCTTCCATATTTTCTCCCGAATTGGGTTTCCAGATACTATCCAGTCTGATAGAGGCACTCAGTTTATCGCCGCATCCACCCAAGCTTTCACTAAAATGTTAGGAGTGAAGCAAGTCTTCAATAGCCCCTATCATCCTCACTCGAGCGGGATTATAGAAAAGCTTAATGGGGATCTGAAGCACATGCTTGCCAAAGTAACTCAAGATCACCCCAACAACTGGGATGTATACTTACCAGCTGTTCTTTTTGCTTATCGCGAGGTACCACATTCTAGCACCGGTTTCTCTCCTTTTGAACTAATCTATGGTGCCAAACCACGAGGCCCATTAACAGTTTATCACCAAATGTTAACTAATTCCACTCCAATACTGAAACCCATATCATCATTTGTGTATGTAACATCATTGCGTGAAAGGATTATTAAATCATGTGAAATTGCTAAAAATGCACTAAAACTATCTGGTGCTACTTACAGACAGTACGCAGACAAAGGTAACAGGACAATAACATTGACACCTGGACAGGACGTTCTACTACTACTACCTAGTGACAGACAGCTACTGACTGATTCTTGGCAGGGACCTTTTAAAGTGACAAGACAAATCTCACCTGTGGACTACGAAATCCTAATAAAAGACAAACACAAAATATTTCACATAAATATGCTAAGACCATACTACAACAGAGACAACGAACAAGACGATACGACAGCTTGCACCGTGATAATAGATCACGAAGATGACGATTCTAGCGACGAGATTCCAACACCTACATTAGACACGACAAACTGCTTGAAGGAGATCAAGATCAATCCAAACTTAAGTCAAGCAGAGACAAACAGTTGCAAACAGTTGATACAACAGTACAACACCATCTTTTCAGACAACCCAGGACAAACAGAATTAGTACAGCATCACATCACACTCACATCAAACACACCCATAAGATGCAGACCGTACACCATACCCTTACATTACAAGGAACAACTACATCAGGAAATCATCAACTTAGAAAAAAAACAACATCATCATACGATCCCTATCAGACTTCTCTTCACCTATGGTCATTGTACGCAAAAAGGACAACACAATACGACTTTGCATCGACTACAGAAAACTGAACAAAATAACTGTTTTAGATCTTGAACCAATGGCAAACACTGACGATCTTCTGACAGAACTGACTGACGCTAAGTTCTTTACGACGCTTGACATGTCTAAAGGTTACTGGCAGATTGCTGTACATGAAGACAGCAGACATCTAACAGCTTTCGCCACGCCTTGGGGACTGTACGAATGGTGCAAACTTCCATTTGGGCTAGTCAATGCCCCAGCCACATTCGTACGCATGACTCGACTCCTTCTATCTGACATTCCTAATATCATTTGCTATATCGACGACATCTGTGTCCATACAGAGACAATGACGGAACATATAAAGACACTAGAACAGACACTAGAACGTATCAGACAGCACGGACTGACAGTGAAGCCTTCAAAGGTGAGCATGGCTTACCAAGAGATATCATTTTTGGGGTACAGAATATCCAATGGCTTTGTCATGACAGACAACAAAATTGTCTCCAAAATTCTAAAACTGTCACTTCCAACAAATAAGAAACAAGTCCGCAGCTTGCTGGGACTTATCAATTATTACAGGAATTTTATTCCTGATTTTTCAGAACTCACCGAGGTTTTTTCTAACTTACTAACCAAGGATAAGCCTGAAAAAGTTGTACACGATGAATGCCTACGAAATGCATTTCATAAAGTTTTGGCATACTTTTCTGATAAGAATTCGAATAATCTCATCCTTAAATTGCCCAACATCCATTTACCTTTCAGATTGAGAACAGATGCTAGCTCCGTTGCGATTGGGGCAGTCCTGTTGCAAGAATACAACAACATCTTGCATCCCATTTGTTTCATATCAAGAAAACTAAGGCCTCGAGAGCGTGCATAGTCCATTCCGCAATTAGAGGCACTGGCCTTAGTAGAAAGTGTGACGAAGCTATCCAAATACCTTCTAGGACGTCACTTTATCATTGAAACTGACAACAGTCCATTACGGTATATAAATGCCGGAGTACCATCCAATAATATGATTGCTCGATGGTCCTTGAAGCTCCAAAATTTCAGTTTCGAAGTTCGTCACATTCCCGGCAGAAGCAATACAATTGCCGATCTTTTGTCCCGTTGTCCGACAGACCCAGTAAGCAATGTCTGAGTGCACTGTGTACTATTACACTCAGACCAACACAGCCACCAATAAGTGAATTTTGTTTCTATTCACCTACTGTGTAAGGTCTATAATTGAAATTGTGATACGGTTAGAAACCGACATGTATAATATTAATATACTTATTTTAATTAAGTCATGTAATGAGTGTAGTATAATTGTGTAGTGTGTGTTAGAAAGAGAACAGTATTAATTGTAAATAGACACCAAGAACAGGGTCACAGACGCTTAACCACTTACCAGAAGCGAACTTTACCATTTAACAGTGACAGCTGTGCGTGATTTTCTTCACCGTGATATTTTATCGACGTGTGCAAATGTGGACTGAACAGTGACTTCTACACCACCTCTGCATCGAATTTAATCCAAAATGTTCGACATTTGAACATCAGAAATAAGAACAGTCGATCATTATCCAGAAGTTGTGATACTATAACATCAGACACGAACTGTGAGAACATTTTACTATCCGTTAGAAAATAAAACCGGAGCATTTGTGTTCAGACAGTGTAACATCAACAAAATTTTCGTTTCGTGTGTATTTCCGTTGTAATTTAAAAAGTATAACAAAATTAGCAGACGATATACAAATATTCAAAAACGTATGACGATTGTAAAATCCTTTTGAATCTATAAAATATAATACACCAATTGGGTACTTATTTATTTTGATAAGTGTAATCTTAGAATCATATCTTGATTAATGTATTCATATTACCGACTTTTTCTCGTTAATATGAAGAAACGTCAAGCAATGACGCTAAGAAATTAAATAATTATTGTAATCTATTGAATTTCTTGAAGGTCAAAATTACTTCCCTTGCATTTATGAATTACACCAAGGGCCATAATTTGAAACATATTCATTAATGTGTATTGTATAAATAGACATTTTGTTGCTCAAACTGCTAATACAGCGGGTAGGCTTCCACCAAGCATGACATAGAGCTGCCAACATTGCAAACCAACATAAAAGCTCCTGGCCAAATGAGGTCAGAGTTTGATTGTTTAATACGACTCAAACAAAGTCGTATTTCAGTCTGGCTAGATGGCTGTTGCAAAACAACCATATTATTACGTTTTTTTCAAATTGCTGCGAGGTAGATGCGTGAAGCTGGTACTACTGATCTGACTGGGTATTATTGCAATGAAGGTAACCAGGCATCAGGGGGGATGAAACCTGATTTGTGTTAAAAGTTGTACTTCATTTGTCATTTCAATGCAACTTACATTTTTTGTATATATTTCTATGCCATATATGTATTTTCATGCATAACACTGGGAAAGGGTAGTCTCTGACATAAATTTAACACTACCCCAGTATATACATACATCATGAATGAAAGACGGCATCTTTCATTGAGGTACCCGGGGAGAATGTCAGAGCCTAAGATGGTATAGCTATGCAGCAACATCGTTACGACACCCGGCGGACAAGAATTGTCGGCTGGCAAGATTGTTACCTGACACGCGACCAGCGGTCAGGCGGACGACAGACGCACGCAGGCCACGTGACACCACGCGAGGCAGTGGGCAGTTTGCGTGCTGGGCTCAGACCGAGCTGGGACTTCAGACTGGAAGGACATGTGTGATGAAAGCAAGGCGTTTGTATGGATCTCTGTGTGTGAGAGCCGAACGACTGATATCTTGAGCGTCAGACCTGAGAGCTGTATTGTGGTTGTGAGTTATATATTGTAGATTGTTGTAGTTATCGTTCTGTATTTAATGTGGCAATAAATCCATAGAACGTTATGTCGTTGTGTCTTTCGTCGAATCACGTTATACTTGTACTGTCTCACCCGTGTTAGCGAACGAGCCAAATATAAGATCCTGACATTTGACATCATTTCTTTTAGCTTCTTTCATCATTAGTTTCAGTCTACAATTCTTGAGTTCATGTCCAAAACTATGACAAAGATAACATTTTATTGGTTTTTTGTTGTTTATTTGTGCTACTGGTAATGGTATTCTCTCTTTTTCAAAATTCCACTTATCTATTTCAAAATGTAGTCTTTTTGCTTCAAGATCTAACTTTTGTCTTTCTAAAGCTAGTTCATTATATCTTTGTTTTTCTTGTGCTTCTAATTTTTGTAGCTCAAGTTTTATAAGATCTTTATCTGCTGTGTGTTGTGTTTCTAAATTTTGTAGTTCAAGTTGTTTAAGTTCTTTAGCTACTGCATGTTGTGCTTCTATGTCTATTTTAGCTGCCGCTCTGTCTTTTCGTTGCTGACTATGAAACTCTGAGAGTTTGTTTTCTGCCCATGTCAAAAGTTCTAGGCCTGTGAAACCGAATTTCTCACCAAGTACTACGAAATCTATTAATGTAGACATGTTGTGGTTGAGTATTTGTCTACTATATATGTGTCAATAACCTGTAGCTGGTAAGTATGCACAATCATTGCAGACACTATCAGTATCAGTGTCTTCAGGTAATTGTATCTGTGATGACAATGGTGAAGAGTCTCAATAGCAAGAATATATCTGCGTCGGTGTCGCTGCTGATCTTGCTCTGGCGAAGCAGACTGTGATGCTCTTGCTGTAATGCTGTTCAACAAGAATGATAACAATACTGGACAACAATAACACCTATCAGAAATTTTAGCTAAATGACATAACACCTGTGGACAGAATAATCACAAATAATTGATACATTAATGACGTTAAAGAACAACAAATAATGGACTAGGTTACAAAACAAGACAAAGTTCTCGCTAGCAGTCGAAAATTTACTTGAATTCTAAGTCAATTTCGAATGCTAAACGAACGGAACGTACTTTTGGGTGATGATGAAATAACCACAAAAGTAGCCCTCCAACCTCCCACTAATGATGAGGGTGAGTAAACATAGGTAATGAAAGGGTGCCTGTTGACTCTGAACTACCAAGCAAGACACATACACAAATCAAATGGAAGCAACTCAACCTGTGTATATTCAGCTCCGGTGTCCTTGGTGGCTTGGTCCAGATGCTTGGCTCTACTCCGGAATTGGTCAGAACTTGATAGGGACTCGCTTAGCTGCACTCTGGGTTGATTAGGAATCAGTCCAAGTTGGATCCTCAAAGGTGCTGCTCCAGAAAAGTGATGTGAAAAGTTCTTGCCCTACTACTGCTGCATGTTGACAAGTGAATCTGAAAAATATTCTTGAACCTGACATTGTCATTAGTTTATTAGTGCATTGTAGTGCGTGAAGCACACGAGGATGGCTCTGTCGTGTTGCTTGGTGTGGCTGAGTGCCATAATTCTCCTTGAAATCAATTTTGGAATTTTGATAAATTCTTGCAACTGCACACTGATTGATTATGTTAGACAATCACGTAGTGTGATGTTGGGTTGAGACGTGAGACGATCTGCTCTAGTTGGTAGGCATATTTATCTGCTGACCTTGGTCAATGTCACTCTCTTTGACTTCATGAACACAACTTTTCACTGTTACTTCTATGTTCTGATGGCACTGTTTACTTGCTAATTCAGAAACTTTGATGTTGAAGTATCATTAGTTAACTTTGGGTTCAATATCAAACGGACGTAGCACCCACGTGCCAAGTGCCGAACTCGTGTCTGTTATTATGGATGACTACTTCAGACACAATTGGGCCACGTGTGTACAGCAATGCCCAATGTCCGACATCTTGGTATTTGTCTAAGTTTAATGTTTATACTGGGCTCGTACAAAACACTTTATCACTCTCAGATCTAGGATGCACACAACAGAAAAGTCAGTCGCGTTCTTAAACGATACAATCATTTTTATTGATCAACAGTACTACACGGGGCTGCCATAGGCCGCCGGCTATACCATTTCGCGTTCTGCCTATGACCCGCACACCGTCTGCCACCAATATATAATGTCTTGCTCATTTAATCGTAAGACGACTATCGTTGCTACATCTGATCTGTCTGACGATAATATAATCTATCTATTCACCGAGCTAATCGTTCAGGTATTACTCACACATATCTGGTACCCACAAGCTCTGATCACAGCGTGCTTCTGGCCGCCATTCTCGTTGACATCCCCTCACAACCGGGCCATCACTGCCTCGCCATCACTGGCCTCCGTTTGCGTTCATCAAGCGACAGCTTCGATGTGCTGCTCCATCATGGTCGTCGTGCACACTCGAAACAATCTTCACTCAACTGCATCTCCCATTCCTTTGAATACTGTCAACACTGAAACACTTTCACAACTCTTCAATCGACCTTCTCTTGCTCACGTCCCAATGCCTTCTGTCCAGATCGCAACCTTTTCCGGCTTTGACCTGGGCGCGTCACGTGACCACGTTAGCTCCGCCCACTAATCTGCCCGTGTTCGCTTGCATTTTTGAACTGTAAGCTATGCGGGTCATTCTGGGATGCACTAGAGATACCCCATTAGTGTGTATGCGTTACATCCTTGATCTGCCGACTGTTGCTGGTAGGCTCAAGGTGATGCAGGTGAAGGCATACCTCAGAGTAGCTGCAGACACAGACCACCCACTGCATGAGGCGCTGGACGCAGTTAAGGGTCAGCGACTGATAAGAGGGAAATCATGGATGGCTCAGGCGGAGGATACGATCAGACAGGTGAGCCCCTTGGAGAACATTAGGCGTGGAGAGGAGTGGGTCAGAGTGCCAGCGGAGCAGTCAGACTTGTGCAGAGTTATAATCACATTAAGCCGGGAGTGCAGGGAGTGGCCAGCAGGGGCCACGGAAGTGGAAATCCAGCAACTAATTCAGGACAATGCTCACTCAAGTGATGTGATTATCTACACAGATGGTTCGGTGTCAAGAGGTGAGAGAAGTGGCTGGGGGTTCATAGCCAAAGCTAATGGTCGATGTTTGGGGCAGGAGAGCCTGGCATATGATACCACAACATCCAGCTTAAGAATGGAAGTGGAGGCAGTCACTGCGGCTCTCCGCTGGATGGAGAATACGACACACACACACACATCGTGATTGTAACTGACTCAGAAAGCATGCTGACGAGGGTGAGGACGGGCAGACTTCGTGCGGAGTGGCTTGCTTCGCTTCGGAGGTCACGGGTGACAAGCATCGCCTGGATCTTTTCTCCGGGGCATGCCGGTGTGCTGGGAAATGAACAGGCGGACAGATTGGCTGGCTCTGCAGAACTTGGTGGAGTATTAATACATGACAAGGCAGACGTGGTTGCGGCCTTGTGGGAGCACGTGCACACCTCGGAGGAGCAAATGGATTACCATGGTCTGGCAAGAATGAGACAACGAGGAGTGACGAAGGGATCTGGCCGACGCTCAACGCTCAGAGGAAATGCGAGACGGACTTATAATCAGATTGCTACTGGTACTATTAATGTTGGAACTCTTCGCTGGCTGCTGAGGATGGGGACGGAGAACTTATGGGAATGCCCCGAATGCTGTGATGTCGATTCCTAAATCAATCAATCAGTCAATTTGAACTGTGTGTTCAACGACATCTCTCTAGTTTCTACGCTTGACACACTTGCTGTGTTTCGCGTATCCATCTCATGGCAATCCTATTATCTAGAATGACCACCCCACATCAACAACATCAAGCCTTTTTGTACAAGTTAAGTATATCCGTACTGTGAATTGAAAGTTCAGTATCCATCATATTGTCCTATGGAAAGTGACAGTTCCGCTACTGAAACAACGGGTTATCTACAACCAGGGAAGTTTTACCTTATTCAGTTTCATCATTTAGCGGTGAAGTATTTATGGCGGAAAAGACTTTTTTTGGGGAGACTTTATCTGGTGCCGCAAAAAAGAAAAACATTTAAAAGTTCCATTAGGAGTATAAGATTGTGAACACACATATTCATTGGATTTTAAGTTCAAGGACTTGCAAACATCTAAGGGATATCGTCTGGAATTATCAACTAGATATATTTGAGTTATCACCATTTGATATTGGATTTATTTTCCATTGTGTTTGTTAAATGTGGTTTTTGTATGTTTTTTTTTAACATGCAGATCACAGATCTTCCCGAAACAGCATCATTTGTCCCAATATATTGTTTGATTTAGATCAACGTGTTTTAGTCCATTCCTTGTTGAATTGTGGTCAGCATTTGTTTTCTACAGTTGGTACAGTACACCCTGTTTATAATTTATCTAGTGAGCTACAGGTGGCTGGGAGATCACACGTTGGCAAATCTTATGTTTCAGAGTGAGCCGTCTCCTCTTTGTCCGCGGTAGCATTCCAGGCTCACTACGCCTTGTATAGTAGAACCTATCTTCATAATTTAATGTTGTAACCTTACACTTTTCTGTCTTGTTCCACACTTGGGGGTTCGTGAGCCGTTTTTCAGGTTTTCTTATGATGGCTGATTAAGAAGGAATTGATAACCCATTCCTCCCGGGAATTTCCCCTATACATTGCTTGTTTTATTTTAAAATAATTTCTTTTTACGCCACACAGGCAAACCCCTTACTGCTGGGACCACGGGTGGCTGGCCACCTTGAATGCAGTTGCCGCCACCCCGCCCTTCACAATCGACAGGGTTCTCGATTTCTTGGGCTTGAAGCTCATCCTGCGCTAGTTGATCCAGCCTTTGGAGCATGCGGTGTGCATGACTCTCATCTGGTGTCAGGATAGTCGTGTCGTCCATGAAGGCCTTGAGTGGCAACATTCTACAACCCTCAGTAAGTCTCGATCCTTGCGCATAGCTGTATCACTGATCTAAAAATATTGCATAGTCTATTAAGGTTGAACGGGGTAGAGGTTATGGGGAAGTGACATGACAACAAACGCTTTGAGACGTCATAGACGTGGTTTTACTGAAGAATGCAGAAAATTCCTTGGACAGCCAAACTGAATGTTTGCACAAACTGTTTTCAACGGGGCTATACACAAAGACACATTGACATACATCAGAAAGAGGCAGTCGTCATTTTTGCTACATCATGAGTAGGGCAGAACTGGAACATATTGTGACAAATGAAAAAAAGTGTAGAAAGAGATAGAGGAAGACAGCGTGAGAAGATTTTTGATAATCTTTTATTATGGAACGGAAATGTGTCAGCACATGAATAGATACATGCTGTTATAGATCGCATATTCGTCCACGCAACTAGGCAAGCACTTATACAGAGCACTATGGAAACAATCAGCATTGCGACATGTGCCATCGGAGAATACACAATGGTGGTGTGTCCAGAGGTCTATGCCGTGGAATTTATTAATTTTATTTTGAAATTTATGACGTGGAGTTCAATGCGCTGAACTTGGGATAGGAGCGGTGACATTTTGTAGTTGAAATAATAGTGAATTTACAAGTGCGAAGATGTCCGAGATATGTCTGGGGGGGGGGGGGGGGGGGGGAGGAGTGGCAGGCTAAGTATATTTGGAGACCAGTGACATCAACGATTCATTTTGTACGCTGTGGGAAAGAACAACTTAACCCAGATTTCTATATAATAACAACGAATCAAGTGAGTTCGAACGCTTTATGTCAAAGTGGGCCAGGGAATGAGCATTTCGCTGTACCTACATACCTCTGTTGAAATATCTCATAATTGAACTTCTTTATTTAAAGCCAGGCATTCCTTGCGTGGTTTTATCAGTGTGTACGTAACCACTATCTGCGTGTTTGACCCAGGGGTCATTGAATGCAGTGTCACAATTCCCCGACATACAGTGACGACAGTTCGAAATCAGCCGCTGGTGATTTGGGAGCAAATCGCTTTGCGTTTCTTCTTGTTCGGAATTTCCTGTCAACCAACACAGAACTGGCACTATTAGCCACCGAACGCTGATGCATATGTTGGGGGGAGGATCTGAGCACCCATGGACCTGTTCGGAGTGCAATGACGATACCCCAACTTTTTGTTCGTAATTTCCCGAGGGTATGAGAGTCGGCCGATCATAATGCAATGGCAAACTACTGAAGGTAAAATTGTCTACTAAATCACAAACAACTAATAAATGCAGGAATTGACTTCAACGTCCTGTAAAAGGACTGCAAATACCTATAATGTTTTAAAGTAACGATATACACTTTCTCTCAGTGCTTCTTCTCTAACGAAGAATGTGTGGCATGCGTCTAATCCAGCATGGGTCACGAACACGATGGTTCGGGGGTCGGAAAAGTTACAAAACGAAGCCATGCGCATCATTTTGGGCTGCACGAGAGACACCAGCTGTATAGCAATGAGATACCTCATTGACTTCCCGACAATGGAACACAGGATCAAGATCTGGAGAGCTTGTGCATACTTAAAAATAAGTGCAGATGAGCAGCACCCTCTGCATGACGCTATATTCAGAGAAAATGGTGACAGGCTAAAGAGGGGCAAATCATGGATGGGTGGGACGGCAGACAGGTCTGCAGTCTTACCAAACACAGCTTTTATGACGGTTTTAATTAGTACGCACGACCCGTGTTCTTTGAGTAACCCCATCTTCAGAACAGTCTTCCATAATGGAAAGGTCAATAACCAGAACGACAATTAAGTTATGCTAATTAACATTTGATATCAGTCTTCCATTCAAATGGTGAGTGCGTATTAGAGTGAGTATTTAAATATCACATGATAACATTACAGGTGGCTGTAGACACACTACAATAACACCAACACAGCGGCAACTATGTCTTTGACAGAAGGTTGTTCGTGCCTTATTGCAATCACTTGGTCACATGTGAGATTTTATTATGGCCTTGGGATCAATACACTGTGTCTATAATGTTGTATTAAAATTAAAAAAAAACAACAACAAACACACACACAAAATACTGCAGCTTTGTCAGGGCTGATGATGGAAGCCGTGCCCATGCACTATAGCTCACATTATCCACCACACCTTGCATTTCTCGAGATATTTCAGCCCCATTTCTCCCCTATCTATAAACATAAACAAATGTCAAAATACGCCCAATACTTACTGTTTCTAACATCGATATTCCGCTCACATATGAGTTGAACAGCTTCATCGAAATAGCAGATCCTTGGGGTAGCACCGGTGCAATAATGCAAAGATGGGTGCTCCAAGAGCCATGCGCAGAATGATCAGACAACCAGCTAATAGTTAGTTATCTGTTGGTGTATCATCCATGCATTCCGGACATATTTATGTCTCACGTCTACTGTCGTCAGTTTTTAACTGTCCTATGTTAGAAAGAATATTTACTTGTTCAAGTTTCTTTCCATTAACTGTCATGTTCGAAATCTTTGTTAGTAATCGCAGAATCGTAGAATGTCTGAGCCGTTTTATTTGCTAAGATGTTTGTACTTAATTTACTAGTAGTTGGGGATACTGTTCTGTTTCTGCCAACAAGACTGTATAGTCTGCGTATCTGATCTTTTCTATTGATATTCCTCCAATGGTGAGTCCTTCTCTTATCTCTGTTTGAATATATTATCTGTATTAATATTGAGTCCGATCGTCCCCTGTTTGAATATATTATCTGTATTAATATTGATTCCTGATCTTCCCTCTCTTTGATTATAGTATCTGTATTAATACTTACAGTCAGGAAATAAATGACCGTAGACCCCGAGGTAGACCAAGAAGCCGGTGGAGAGATAATATATACACAGACCTACAAGCACTTGGAATCGACGACTGGCAAGAGAAGGTCAACCAGAGAGACGAATGGAGACGTATTTTATCTGCAGCAAAGAACCTCAATGCCTCGGAACGCTGAAGAAGAAGAAGTATTAATAATGATTCCTGATCTTCTCCCTGTTTGAATATATTATATGTATTAATATTGATTCCTGATCTATCTTCCCTCTCTTTAAATATATTATATGTATTAATATTAAATCCTGATCTTCCCTCAGTTTGAATATATTATCTGTATAAATAGTGGGCCCTCGTCTGTGGCCTAGAGGTGGTGAAAGCAGGTTCACAATTCCAACATGCCGTGTTCGACATCGGCCGCAGACTCTTTGGGATCAGATCGCCGTGTCTTGACTTTCACAATGGTCGACAGTTCAGACAGCAATGGCAAACTAAGCTAGCTGCATATCCTTTACGGACATAGCAGTCAACCCCATCATTTTTTGGCTGTTGGTGATTCCTGGGCAAGTTTACGTTCAGTAGTTTGCCATTGCTTTCTGAACGACCGGCATGCCATGGAATTACTGGAGGTAGTCGAGCCGAATGGTGAAAGGCCAAAGACAGTCGGTCTAGACCACTGTGATTTTTGTGTTTGTGGGGGAAAAGCTTTCATCGGATCAAACACAACTAGAATCTTTTGAAAAGTCCCCAGGATCTAAGGATACCTGTCGGCATGTTGTTTTGCCCCGATCTCAAGATGAGAGAAAAAGTGCCGTCTTGACTTAGTTGCCGCCAAGCCAAGGACGTCACTCAGACAAAAGTCTCGGGTGTTTGAAAATAACTAAACTTGCGATCAGTGTGTAGGGTGGACCACTAATGAAGGGAGTATTTGTTTGTTCCAAGTTCTAATGGAGAAGAGGATTCACAGAGTCCCATGTTGTTTGGAAACGACGGACATTTGTTCATGTGTGAATTGTGAATTCCGACTCTGAACAGGAATAACTAGCTGTGATATATTGTATTTTCACAAACGTAACATCGCGTTTAATATTTCCAGGACGACAAAATCGGAGTTCACCGCAACCGAATTGTTTGTTCCACAATTGTAAGATCCAAGATTTAATATACCCATTGGCAATGAAAAACGTGAACCGGAAAAGGCACCGTATAAATAGCAGCACGCAAAGCGACATGGCCTGTTCGTTCATTCGCCAACATGAGACATAAGACCTGAAACAGCGGAAGGAGTGAGAGAGTTTCAAAATCACACGAGAAAAGAAAATCCTCAGCCTACGACATCGCTTGTGAGAAATTACATCTCATTCAGATCATGAAACGTGTCGACATGTTGAAGTCATTCTGATAAATAAGGTAAACATCATATTTACTTTAATTTATTTTAAATCTTAGATTAAGTGTGAGACTTTTTCCTAGAAGAAGAATTGGTAAGTCGACTTGTTGAACACGTGGTGAGTTCTTAAGAAGTTAATTATAATATAGTTAATTGTTATAGTTTATATATAAACTGTACATTAAGAATAACCATAGTGAATTTTATTTTCTCCCAAAGTAAACAACTTAGTGAATGTATAAACATTAGACCCATGTTGTAAACTTTATTTCTTAAGCATGAAACTCAATCTACAATGAATTAGAGTGGTAACTTAAGACTTAAGAAAGCTCAGAATTCTTAGTGCAGTGGTAAGGACATATGGTACATGTGCCCACTGGTAAGATTTAAAACTAGTTTGCCTGTGCCAGCACTGATAGAAAAATTAGTGTAATGTGTAATTAGTCAGTAGATTTAATTTTGACATGAGCACATGGACAAACAAATGGTTTTCTTGTAATTCATGAACCCATGAGAACCAAATAGATTCTATAGGGATCATAATTTTGTGTGTTGAGTAAAGCACCCAGGCGGTGAGTCAAATGTATTTTCAATGTTGTAAACATATGGAATTAATGTTTGTGCCACCCAATAATAATACTTAGTCAACCGGCATGGTAGAATGGTTAAGATTCATAATGCCTGAATGTAGACTGAGGATAACACATAAATTGTATGTATTTGATGAGGGCATGAGGTGACTCCTGGATTTCATGTTGCTAAATCCTGGGTGAATTTCATAAGTGTGCCTAATGATCACATGTCTATGTCATTGAAGAGCATGCTTGTGTCATGTGTGGTTCATCATTGTTAAACAGATGTGAATGTATCATTTGATAAAACCCATCAGCATGCATGACTAAATATCCAGGAAATAGTATAAGTTAGGTTGAAGGATGAGATTCCCTTGTAATGTCATTCTTGTTGAATCTGTGAATGTATTCTGTGTAAAGCACCTACATTGGCATGATGTCATTCCTACAGATATGATGTGTATGATGAGTGATTGTGAAAGGAGATATTTCATTGTGATATCAATGATGGTAAACATTTTAAGTTATCATTGGGAAATCACCCACCTTACATGCCAGTATGAAGGATGTGTGATGAATGATTCATATATGATCACCCATACCAATATGAATGTGTCTATAGACTGAGTGAAATGATCATCCATACATATGAATGATGTCTGAGATGAGTGAATTGACCCACATGCAAAGATGGATATGTTGACTGATGCATGAGGAATTTGAGTGAGTGAGTGAAGTTACAGGCTGAGAGAGAGGGAGTATAAGCCAACAGTCAATCTCAGGATAGCCGGCAACTTGATGTGAAATGCCATGACTATCACCAGAGAACTGCTTCGGCGTAACCCATAAACTAAATAATAATTTAGTACACTCCGGCGCATAACAGCACTTTGTATAAAATATCATTCATGTTACTATCATCTAGTTTTGTGCGCTAAGCACGACACAACGAATATCCTACATTACGCATATTACAGCATCTGTGTGTGTAATTTAAGCAAAATTCCACTTTGTAGTTCATGTCACTCCTGTTAACACATATGGTCTAGTGTAATGATAATAATGTACTACAAAGATGATGATGATGATGACTGTAATGTAATGAAAATGATGTAATAATGATTATGATGATAATGTTAGAATGATGTAATGATTTCTAAGATCATAAGCATGATAATAGTGATAATGATTGTAATTACAATGATTAAGGAAACCATGATGATGTTGATGATGATAATAAATATTACATCCATGAGAATGGAAGAAATCTTCTCACTTGAAGCATTTAATGAAGAAGAATACACCTGAATGCTATACAAGAATGATACCATAATGTGCTTATATTGTTTATAAGCAAATACTCATTGAAATGGGAACTGATTTTTAAAAGCCCTTAATGTATGAGACCCTTTTTCTTGAATAGGAAAAGATGAAGTAGAGAACAAAACTAGGTACAGAAGAGAATGGTCAACATAATTGTCAAATTCCAAATCACTCAAGGTATTACTTAAACTATAGACCTGAGGACAGGCATAGGTGAAGATGAAACTGCACATCTGCTAGTTAAACCTTGAACACCTGATAGTGGAAGATTGGAGTGAGAGCAAACAACTATGTTGGTGATAACTAATTGAGAACACCAAGACCATCTTTCTTCTATGTTTATTTTCTCTAAGAACAAGATTCATTTTATTGTTTTCACTTGTTGTGTTCTTAGGCTTTTACATTTCATTTCTAATGTCATATTTATGATATCATTAGAATTATGTGATGCTAAAATTGCAGGTAGTGGTCATTATCCAGACCTGACTTTGTGAATGCAGCACTTAGTGAAAGTAGTGGTAGCAGCTTGACTGAATGCAGTAGCCACTTAACTGAGTGAGGCAGCTGAGATAGTGAGGCCAAATACTATTCCACAGCAACTTCCTGCCAATTTTCACCACCTTTCCAGGACAGGTATCACATATCCTTTTATCCAGGTATAGGTGAAGAACACCAGTGAGCCAATACTAATATAATAAGTCACCGGGGAAAACAATAAAGAACACTCAAGAATATTCTACACTGACTGTTACCGAGATCCAATAACTGGATGGGAAACCAACCAGGGTGTACCCAGTTCTTTCCACAGATTAGGCCAGCAGAAGAGGCCCAATCTTTATAATTAAGAACGGATATAACACTGAGGACAATGTATGATACAGTGGCACAGCCAGGAGATAGATACTTAGTTAAGAGACTAATATGCCCATAATATTGTAATTGTACTGTATTGCTTGTTGTATGCTATTATATGTATAAGCTACAAATCCATGTATATGTGTATTAAATGATGAAAATTAGCAGGTTATTTTCTCTTTTGAGAGTTCTCTTGTCATAGTAAAATTGTTGTAAGCAATTACCCTAGATTAATTATTTAGTTGGTAGAGGAGAGGCAAGGAACCATTCCTCAGGACATTTGGGATACTCAGTAAAAATTTCATTTTTTCCTTGAGGTATTCCTTGGTTCTCCAAAACTCTATTTAATGGTCTCAAATCCTTGAGCCAGTAACAGCTACATTAATTTTAACGGGCAGGATCACACTTGAGAAAGAGGAACTCTGGATCCTTGATCTCTTTGGGGTTGAGCCATCAACTATTTATCCGACACTAGCATAAGGTAGTCTATTAATAGATAGAGTTTAGGACTTGAGCATAGTGATAGTGCGTTGTATGGAAGTATTATAAGAGCGTCGGCGGCAGTAGGCTGCTGCGTTACGTAAACTAGGTCGTGTGATACATCATTTCACTCGGAAAGGTAAGGCCAATGCCGTGGGAGGATATTCAGCGAGACTGAGAGTGGTTGGGGGATATAGGAAATGTCAAGGGTAGGATTTCCCGGTGGGGTGTCTACTGAGGTTTCTTCAGTTTCCTTTAGTCTTTCCTTTTCCTTATCACGTCTCAGGCTAATGTGAGGAACTGCTCTGTCTTATGCCAGAGTTTGGTTCTTGGGTACGGCTTTTCGGCCTGCACTCACATATACTAGGTCTGAATCGGGTTGCTATCACCGGGTGTTCTCTCTTCGACAGGTTCCACTGAAACATAGACCTTACCTACACTCAGAGATGAGGACCATGGCTGTAACCTGGTGCAGTGCTAACTGACCATGACAATCGGACCGTTTTCCACAAGGAAGGTCCAACACCTCATGCTCTCAGCGCAGTTCAGTGCCGTATCAGTACAGTGCTTTATCAGTACATTGCATTATCAGTACAGTGCATTATCAGTACACTGCGTTATCAGTACATGAATTCCCATGAAAACCCCTGAGTTAAACATACGGAGTAACATTGTCAGTACGGACAGGAAACATTTGGTAGTATATGCCAATAGTGTTTTGTAGAGAGGTGACTGTAACAGTGCTTGTGTTCGTATGTTACTGGATTTTAGTGGATATATGTTTTCACTGTGTGTGTCGAACTAATAGACCGTAATTCATTAAATCACACGTTGGTGACCAAGCATCCAAACTATCTACGACTGACGAGAGGAAATCGACATCTGACCGGAGAGACGTTTCATCGGGTGAGCTCCCTCTGATTCTGTGATGTTGTGCAGTTGTATGGCCGGAGCACGATGAAGAAACTGTCTCTGATCCTAAGCTGACTGGTCTTATCTCACATACACGATAGACTACACCACAGATTTCTATACACATACATTACACACACCTGACATTTTTCTTCATTAAACAATTTTATTATTTGTTGGAGGACAGTGTTGTGTGGGTATGTTCTGGAGGAATATGAAGAGGGGTATTGTCTTGTGGTAAGATGAGAGAGAGAGAGAGAGAGAGAGAGAGAGAGAGAGAGAGAGAGAGAGAGAGAGAGAGAGAGAGAGAGAGAGAGAGAGAGAGGATCTAAAGACTGAAAGGGGGTGTGTAGACAAAGGTCCGGCAGACTCTAAAACTGAGGAAAGGGAATTTAAAAAGTGTGCTTGTTGATTCCACTTCCCCCCAGGGACGACAGGCGACACGGTACCCATACCATTTCATAAAAATCCAACACAGCTGTGTTTCGAACGCGGTATGTGGGATATGTGGAAACATCTGATGGCTGCAGAAATGTGGTTTCTGAGGAAAATGCATAGAATACCATGGACAGACAGAAAAGCCAATGACCAAGTACTACAGGAGACAAATGATAATCGTAAATTGATAAGAGAAATTAGACGTAGACAGTCAAACCTTTTTGGACATATTATGAGAAGAAATGGATTGGAGAACTTAGTGACAACTGGCAAGATCGAAGGGAACAGACCGAGAGAAAATACCTGGATGGCTTGGCCACATGGCATGGACGAGACAGGAACACTGAGATGATCCACGAAGCTGGTGATCGAGTGAAAAGGTGAGTCATGACCACCCAGGCTTTCCGGCATGGCACATGATTGATTGACTGATGTGGGATTACGAACTACGCCCGTAACACCCTTCGCCACGGAACAGGCAATGGCAAACTACCGTACACAGTCAACCCAAGCATGGTTTGGCTATTTCTGATTTTCTAGGCAATAATAAGTTCAATGGCAAACTCCTGAACTTATTATTGTCTAGAAAATCAGAATTAGCCAAAACATGCTAGGGTTGACTGCGACATCCTGTAAATAACATGCGACTAACTTTAACTTTATAAAAATTGAACATCCAGGACCTTAGTGCATACCGTTGTCTGACACTACACTATATACCAGGTATTTTACACTTTCCTGAACTTATGGTTTCTTTTTTGTTCTCTCTCTCCCATTCCCCCCCCCCCCCCCCCCCCCCCCCCCCCCCCCCACACACACACACACCAATTAATTATACATGGTTTAAGGTGGTAGCATAGAGATATATCATCAACAGAACTGATCCAGACTACCAACGATCATGTTCCGAGGAGAGACACGAACGTCTACCCTATTCGGCAAGGATATATATATATATATATATATATATATATATATATATATATATATATATATATATATATATATATATATATGTGTGTGTGTGTGAGTGTGTGTGTGTGTGTGGGCTTCGCCAAGCCCCTGGCGGGGATCTATCTATCTATCTATCTATCTATCTATCTATCTATCTATCTACCTACCTACCTACCTATCTATCTACCCACCCACTAACCCACCCACCTATCTATCTATCTATCTATCTATCTATCTATCTATCTATCTATCTGTCTGTCTGTCTGTCTGCCTGCCTGCCTGCCTGCCTGCCTGCCTGCCTATCTATCTATCTATCTATCTATCTATCTATCTATCTATCGATCTATCTATCTATCTATCTATCTATCATTCCAATAACTAAAAAGGGAAACGTGAAAGTACTGAAAGTCAACTTACCAAGATATCACGAACAGCCAATAAATGGTGGGTTTGACTGCGGCGTACTTCAAAGGATATGCAACTACCTTTCTCATTTTTTTTTTAAATTTGGGTTTGGCGATTACCCCCAGACCAGCTGGTTCTCCCGCCTCCCCCTTTTTTTGGTGTGGACCCTTAGTCTCACTATGAGCTATTGCCCACAGTGGTCCACCAGGCCCACATTTAAGGTGAAGCTATGTGATGGGTTTTTGTTGTTGTTGTTGATCACCCCGGCCCCCGACCAGATCAGGCTCACTACTGGGGGTGAGGGGGTGGGAGCAAATGCGTCTGATCCTAGTCAAAGGACCGAGAAGGATCATCCCAGCCCCCGACCAGACCAAGTGTACTACTGAAAGCCAGCAAATACACTTAAATCTTAGCCAAAAGGCTGAGAAGCGATCTCATAGAAGAAAAAAAACACCCATTTAATCTGATGTCGAAAATAAATAAAAGAAGAGTAAAACATATAATGTGATGTCAAAGAGAAATAAAAAGATGAGTTGGAAAATTTTCACGTATCTAAAATAGATGCATTATTTTTATTAAAACTTTGAAGAGGCCTTAAAGTTATCAGTTTACTTATAACGCATACGACTGTAGATAACTTCTGTAAACATTTTATAAACCTTTAAGAAAAATACAACAATTATTTAAATTACATAATGTAGCAATGCTACTAAAAGTAATGTTCCTTGATACAACTTTTGTTGTTAAGTCCCCTTAATTATACTTCTTTCCTTTTAAAACTGTTTTATTACGTACAAAACTGTTTTTAAACTAAATAACTATGTCAGTTGGCTCGGCGGGAATGAGAAGAACATCTGTATAAAATTTCATCTCAGTCGGATGGACCGTTCGGGAACGCACAAAGGACACACACACACACACACGCACACACACACACACACATTCTCTTATATATATATATATATATATATATATATATATATATATATATATATATATATATATATTGTGCTCGCTCGCTTTGAACTCAAGCGTAGTCCATATACACTTTTCATAGCAGTGATGGACTTAATTTTGCGTGTAGATTAGCTTTCCCTATTAACAGTGTCCCTCGCCATCAGGCGAACCCACTCCGACTTTAGAGGTACTTGTAATTGACGTCCTCCAAGTCAAGAGCGACAGGTCAACATTTTAGTCCAGCTGTACGGAATGTCTAAGACGCGTTCTTACCCATTCGACCTTGCGGACCTGCAATTGTGGCAAGGATATGATTATACGTATGTGTGTGTGCGCGCGCGCGGGCTGACGCGTGCGTATCTATCTTTGCCTGTGTTGCAAAGTGTACATGTTGGTTTTAGCTGGTTTACATGCAATTAATAAAGTACAGTTGTAAACATATACTTTGTTTGTTTCACATTTTGTGAGCCCAGGTGTAATGATTTTTGGTTTGAACCAAGGGCAGTTTTACACTATTTTAAATCCATGGCTGTCCAGACTTGCGACATTCTTTCTACACCCTCCTGTGGGATAACTGAATTGGCTTAGTTTTCACTTATATTTTAACTATTTATTTTAGCAGAGCCGCTGTGGCAGTGACTAGACGCTCGCTTGCCGGTGTAGTGGCAGTGGATTCGAATCTGCAATGTGGCTAGTTGTTTCTTCTTCTTCTGCTGCGTTCATCCGGAGTGTTTTTTTCTTCTTTTTCGGACGTGATTGCGTTGTGCCTGTTTACAGCAGAGCTGCGTTCTTGCGCCGTTAGGCCGACACATCCGACTTCTGCGGGCATTTGTTGACCGGGTTAACCTTCCCGGGGGCTAGTTGTTTTAATGGACCTGAACCGTCAGGTGCTCCCAGCTAAAAATCTATACCAAGAAATGTCTGGAGAAGAAAGGTGCTGAACACATCACCCACTGAATGTCGATGCACGTACAAGGCTCCTTTATTTTACAAGCATGAGATCTGTGGTAAGACGTTCTAGAAGCAAACTAGGTCAGCAGTGCAGCACAAACTAAACCAGGCGCTGCTGAAGAGTTATACAAGAACGAATATCTATACTTTGTGTGCATGTCCACTCGTCTGTTTGTATGTGCATGCATTTCATGTTGAATATTTTCATCCTCACCACGAAAGCACACAACTCTGTATAAGTAGTAAGACTGCTAGTCTGGGAGGAAGTACCGAATCTAGCTCGTGATCTTACTCCATTCGATTATATACCATTACCCTTACCCTGCTCAGTCTCAGTGTTAAGTTATATTAGGGCCCATCCCTGGCTCACATTAATAATCCTGTGACTAAGTCAGCCACACAAAAAAAGATATTAATTTGAAGGTGATTATTGTCCGAACACAGTAATGGCTTGGATAAGTGAACTTAAAATAGAAATATTGCCTATCCCTCGTGTTCTTCGGCCTAGAATAAGGGATAAATTTCGCCTGTCAGGTCGATTGTAAGACATGTAGTTCTGTGTTGCCACACGATCAGCTTTTTTTACCGACAGTGGTGTGTACATGTGGTGCCTTCGTTGGTGGTGTAAAACAGCAGATTTCGTAAGACTATTTGTGTTTCATGTTTTTTAATATTGTCAGCACGTTGTGTTAATACAGTAAAAAGATGTAACTGCATGTGTGCGATTCAGTTCCGCGTGCTCACCAAGTACATATCAAACATTTTCCAGCATCAATAATGCGTGAAATAGTTAGAGGTAGATCGGTGACGATGGAAAACCTATCAGACCGTAAGTGAATAAAGTTTGGTTGGTTGGTTGGTATAACGAATTAAAGTGATAGTTAGGCCCTCATACTTTAACTAGCTGGTTTTCGTTCTGTGACGTAGTGGTAATGTTTATTCCTTGCGAGAGGTTGGAAATCTCAGGTGAAATGTCATTGATAAGCACTGTGTTGAAATTTGATACAAATCGAGTTGGTGACAAGTAACGTAGAATCATATAATAACATAGGCATTACAGCCGGGAAACAGTAGCAGAATTCACATCCACGGGCATAATACGAACTGCACAGGTTTAGTGAGCTGAAAATGGTGAAATGATGATGAATGCTAAAGCCCACAGTCCCATAGATTAACATACACGCAGAGTGCCACTTGGAATTCCTGTTCCAAAATACCACATGACATTTGGCCAGTACCCAATAATGTCCAGTAAGACGCCAATATGTATACAAATTATCATCAAAGCCACGATTTCACCATAACTCCATTGATGGATTAAAATTATAGATTTAAGCACACAATATAAGAATTTGAATTATGGCATGAACACGTCACAAGCTATGATAGTAATGTGCGTTCAACATTGGTGCTCTACAGTGCATGTACAATCCGAGACGTAACCAACAGTTAGTGGATTGTGTATCCTCTGGAAGTCTGAGTTGTAACTCTTTAGTCCGATACATTGACATTTATTTTCTCTAAGCCTTGAAGTGGGCTTGCTTCTGTCAGTGAGAGGCTCGTGGAGAGACTTTTCTTAAGACCCGGTACTTCTTTCAGTGAGAGGCTCGTGGGGAGACTTTTCTTAAGACCCCGTACTTCTTTCAGTGAGAGGCTCGTGGAAAGACTTTTCTTAAGACCCGGTACTTCTTTCAGTGAGAGGCTCGTGGAAAGACTTTTCTCAAGACCCCGTACTTCTTTCACTGAGAGGCTCGTGGAAAGACTTTTCTTAAGACCCGGTACTTCTTTCAGTGAGAGGCTCGTGGGGAGACTTTTCTTAAGACCCCGTACTTCTTTCAGTGAGAGGCTCGTGGAGAGACTTTTCTTAAGACCCGGTACTTCTTTCAGTGAGAGGCTCGTGGGGAGACTTTTCTTAAGACCCCGTACTTCTTTCAGTGAGAGGCTCGTGGAAAGACTTTTCTTAAGACCCGGTACTTCTTTCAATGAAAGGCTCGTGGAGAGACTTTTCTCAAGACCCGGTACTTCTTTCAGTGAGAGGCTCGTGGAGAGACTTTTCTTAAGACCCGGTACTTTTTTCAGTGAGAGGCTCGTGGAGAGACTTTTCTCAAGACCGGTACTTCTTTCAATGTGAGGCTCGTGGAGAGACTTTTCTCAAGACCCGGTACTTCTTTCAATGAGAGGCTTGTGGGGAGACTTTTCTTAAGACCCGGTACTTCTTTCAATGAGAGGCTCGTGGAGAGACTTTTCTCAAGACCCGGTACTTCTTTCAGTGAGAGGCTCGTGGGGAGACTTTTCTTAAGACCCGGTACTTCTTTCAGTGAGAGGCTCGTGGAGAGACTTTTCTCAAGACCCGGTACTTCTTTCAATGAGAGGCTCGTGGGGAGACTTTTCTCAAGACCCGGTACTTCTTTCAATGAGAGGCTCGTGGGGAGACTTTTCTTAAGACCCGGTACTTCTTTCAATGAGAGGCTCGTGGGGAGACTTTTCTTAAGACCCGGTACTTCTTTCAGTGAGAGGCTCGTGGAGAGACTTTTCTCAAGACCCGGTACTTCTTTCAGTGAGAGGCTCGTGGGGAGACTTTTCTTAAGACCCGGTACTTCTTTCAGTGAGAGGCTCGGGGAGAGACTTTTCTTAAGACCCGGTACTTCTTTCAATGAGAGGCTCGTGGGGAGACTTTTCTCAAGACCCGGTACTTCTTTCAGTGAGAGGCTCGTGGGGAGACTTTTCTTAAGACCCGGTACTTCTTTCAGTGAGAGGCTCGTGGAGAGACTTTTCTCAAGACCCGGTACTTCTTTCAATGAGAGGCTCGTGGGGAGACTTTTCTCAAGACCCGGTACTTCTTTCAATGAGAGGCTCGTGGGGAGACTTTTCTTAAGACCCGGTACTTCTTTCAATGAGAGGCTCGTGGGGAGACTTTTCTTAAGACCGGGTACTTCTTTCAGTGAGAGGCTCGTGGGGAGACTTTTCTTAAGACCCGGTACTTCTTTCAATGAGAGGCTCGTGGGGAGACTTTTCTCAAGACCCGGTACTTCTTTCAGTGAGAGGCTCATGGGGAGACTTTTCTTAAGACCCGGTACTTCTTTCAATGAGAGGCTCGTGGGGAGACTTTTCTTAAGACCCGGTACTTCTTTCAGTGAGAGGCTCGTGGAGAGACTTTTCTCAAGACCCGGTACTTCTTTCAATGAGAGGCTCGTGGAGAGACTTTTCTCAAGACCCGGTACTTCTTTCAATGAGAGGCTCGTGGAGAGACTTTTCTCAAGACCAGGAACTTCTTTCAGTGAGAGGCTTGTGGAGAGACTTTTCTCAAGTCCCGGTACTTCTTTCAATGAGAGGCTCGTGGAGAGACTTTTCTCAAGACCCGGTACTTCTTTCAATGAGGGGCTCGTGGAGAGACTTTTCTCAAGACCCGGTACTTCTTTCAGTGAGAGGCTCGTGGAGAGACTTTTCTCAAGACCCGGTACTTCTTTCAATGAGAGGCTCGTGGGGAGACTTTTCTCAAGACCCGGTACTTCTTTCAATGAGAGGCTCGTGGGGAGACTTTTCTTAAGACCCGGTACTTCTTTCAATGAGTGGCTCGTGGGAGAGTTTTTTTAAAGACCCGGTACTTCTTTCAATGAGAGGCTCGTGTGGAGACTTTTCTCAAGACCCGGTACTTCTTTCAATGAGAGGCTCGTGGGGAGACATTTCTCAAGACCCGGTACTTCTTTCAGTGAGAGGCTCGTGGGGAGACTTTTCTTAAGACCCGGTACTTCTTTCAATGAGAGGCTCGTGGGGAGACTTTTCTTAAGACCCGGTACTTCTTTCAGTGAGAGGCTCGTGGACAGACTTTTCTCAAGACCGGTACTTCTTTCAATGAGAGGCTCGTGGAGAGACTTTTCTCAAGATCCGGTACGTCTTTCAGTGAGAGGCTCGTGGAGAGACTTTTCTCAAGACCCGCTCCTTCTGTCAATGAGAGGCTCGTGGAGAGACTTTTCTCAAGACCCGGTACTTCTTTCAATGAGAGGCTCGTGGAGATACTTTTCTGAAGACCCGATTCTTCTTTCAGTGAGAGGCTCGTGGAGGGACATTTCTCAAGACCCGGTACTTCTTTCAGTGAGAGGCTCGTAGGGAGACTTTTCTTAAGACCCGGTACTTCTTTCAATGAGAGTCTCGTGGGGAGACTTTTCTTAAGACCCGGTACTTCTTTCAGTGAGAGGCTCGTGGACAGACTTTTCTCAAGACCGGTACTTCTTTCAATGAGAGGCTCGTGGAGAGACTTTTCTCAAGATCCGGTACTTCTTTCAGTGAATGGCTCGTGGAGAGACTTTTCTCAAGACCCGCTCCTTCTGTCAATGAGAGGCTCGTGGAGAGACTTTTCTCAAGACCCGGTACTTCTTTCAATGAGAGGCTCGTGGAGAGACTTTTCTCAAGACCCGGTACTTCTTTCAATGAAAGGCTCGTGGAGAGACTTTTTTCATGACCCAGAACTTCTTTCAGTGAGAGGCTCGTGGAGAGACTTTTCTCAAGTCCCGGTACTTCTTTCAGTGAGAGGCTCGTGGAGAGACTTCTCAAGACCCGGTACTTCTTTCAATGAGGGGCTCGTGGAGAGACTTTTCTCAAGACCCGGTACTTCTTTCAATGAGAGGCTCGTGGAGAGACTTTTCTCAAGTCCCGGTACTTCTTTCTATGAGAGGCTCGTGGAGAGACTTTTCTCAAGACCCGGTACTGAACTACCATTTTCACGGGGCCGGAGTCTTAAGTGCTCGGCTTCCGCTCTCCAAGCTCAGAAAACTGCGGGCAGTGCAAGGTCGTTACAGAAACTTCACATCTGCAGAGAGACATATTAGGATAAAACTAGGACATTAGTCAGCACAGCAAGAACAGACTGCCTGCTGTGGCAATTTCATTGTCAACAGGCTCTAGCCTAATGCTGAGGGTCAAGAATATTTTTTTTTTAAATGGCAATACCTTTTGCATGTTTTATTTGAAATTACCATCTGATAGCATTGAGCGGTGTTAACCAACGACCATCACTCTTGCTGAATTGTAACCTGTCGCCGATTGTGTATTATTATTATTATTATTATTATTATTATTATTATTATTATTATTATTATTATTATTATTCATCAAGTGCCGTGCCGGCTGGCGTAGGCGTTCATGTCTCTCCATAGATCTCGGTCTTTGGTTTTCTGGATCAACTCTGCTGCTGATATACCTCCATGCCACCGTCTCAATCCATCCAGCATCACTTCTCTTGGTCTACATCTGCCTCTCTTCCCCTCGATCTTTCCAGTTGTTACGATGTTCTCCAATGCCTCTCTTCTCATCACATGACCGAGGAAAGCTGTTTGTCTCTGTCTTATTGTTGTATATAATGTTCTAGTTTCATAAGCCTGTTTCAGGCAGTCGTCGTTAATTACTCTGGCAGTCCAAGGAATTCGCAACATTCGTCTCAGGAACCACATCTCTGTTGCTTCTAATTTCTTCTTAATTTGTTCATTTACATTCCAAGATTCACTGCCATACAGCAAAACTGGTTCTACATAGCATTTCAGCACTCTCTTTCTTACATTCAGTGATAGTGACTTATTGCATAAGATACTCTTCATTTTCTGAAATGCGGCTTTTGCCTGCCCTATTCTGCTCCTAATCTCTGTTGTACATCTTCCATCTGATGTTATAAATGCCCCTAGGTATCTAAAATTATCAACTTGGTTAAGGATTTCCCTTCTATTTCTATGTCACATTTTGGTGTCACCATTTTCTTTGATATTACCATTGTTACTGTTTTCTTGATATTCAAGGAGAGTCTTTTCCTTGCACTCTCTGTTACTACAACGTCTAATAATTGTTGTAGGTCTGTTGAATTATCCGCCACCAATACTGTGTCATCTGCATAGCGTATATTATTTATATTATAACCTCCAACTAGTATTCCTGGCATCTCTTTGATCTCTCTCATTATTACTTCTCTATACAGGGAGAAAAGATCTGGTGACAAGACACACCCTTGTCGTACTCCTAGCTTTATATGTTCGTAACTACCCTCTTTATTTCCCATTTTAATTGCTGCTACTTGGTTCCAGTAAATATTCTTTATTATTCTTAAATCTTTTCCATCAGTGTTGATATCTTCCAACATTTTAATCAGTTCATCATGTTTTACTTTATCAAATGCCTTAGTATAATCTATGAAGCACAAATATATGTCTCTCTGTTTCTCTATTGACCTTTCTATTAGTGTCCGTAATGTATAAATTGCATTGTTTGTGCCCTTTCCTTCCACAAATCCATACTGTTCTTCACTAATTTCCATTTTTATTTTCTTTTTGGTTCTTCTCATTATGATTCTGAGTAGAAGCTTAGTGATATGGTTTCTAAGGTTAATTGTACGAAAATCTTCACAATCAATTGCTCCTGGTCTTTTTGGTATAGCTATAAATACAGATTTCAGCATATCACTGGGTAAATATCCACTGCTGTAAATATCATTCAACATTTTGGTTAATATATCTACTCCAAATTCTCCCAATACTTCTAATTCTTCTATTGTGATTTCATCTGGCCCAGCTGTTTTTCCTTTTTTCATACGTTTCATAGCGTCAGCGACTTCTTCTTTCAGAATAGGTGGACCTTCTAAGTTACTATCTTCTGTTAATTCTTCCCTTTCTCCTTCTTTCTCTAATATTATCTTTCCTGTTTTTGATTTCAAACACCCTGTATTTATTCTTATTTTTCTTCCTGTAAGCTCACTGATTTGTCTGTGCATATTTTTTGTATCTTTAATGGAATTTAATTCAATTTTTTTGCATTGCTCGTTTAACCAACTTTCTTTAGCCTTCCCACATTTATCTTTTATTTCTTTATTTATCTTAGCGTATTCTTGTTTGTCATTTTTACTGTTTTCTTTTGTCCATCAGTTTTAAGATATCTTCATTCATCCATTTTTTCTTAGCTATTTTGCCTCTCTCCGGTAATACTTCTTTGCTAGTTTGATGAATGGAGTCCCTTAACATTTCCCATTGTTCATCTATACTCTGTATTTTAGTTATTGCATTGTACCTATTTTTCACAGTCACTCTGTATTGTTCTTGCATTTCTTTATCTATTTTCAGAACCTCTTTATTAAGTCTCATGTTCTTAACCATTTTTTCCCCTCTCTTTAATCTTACTTTTATTTGTCCACATAGTGGTACATGATCACTATTACAGTCAGTACCAGGCATTGTCTTTACATTAATTAAAGCATTTCTAAATCTTTTATTAATTAGTATGTAGTCAATTTGGTTGCGTATTTTCTTATCAGGGCTTATCCATGTGTACAGTCGTCTTTTATGGTGTTTAAACCATGTGTTTCCAATTATCATATCATTAATATTTGCCCATTCTATTAGCTTTTCCCCTCTTTCATTTCTTGTACCTCAACCATAATTCCCCACTACATCCTCCATTTTTCCCTTTCCTACTTTTGCATTAAAATCACCAAGTAATATCTTTATTTCTTGTGATCCAATTTGAGCCATCACCATTTCTATTTCGTCGTAAAAGTGTTGTATTTCTTCATCCCTACTGCTTGCTGTTGGTGCATATACTTGTATAATATTTATGTCTATTGGTTTGCCTTTGATTTTTACCATAATAACTCTATCTGAAATACACCAGTATCCATTAATTGACTTGGCGGTTTTTTCGTCTAATATTATCCCTACACCTTTTTCATGTGTATCCCCTCCAGAATAAATTATTGTGTGATTGTCAGCTATAATTTTGCCCGATCCCTTCCA
Source organism: Cepaea nemoralis (assembly GCA_014155875.1). NCBI lineage: Eukaryota > Metazoa > Mollusca > Gastropoda > Stylommatophora > Helicidae > Cepaea > Cepaea nemoralis. The sequence goes on from JACEFZ010019323.1 coordinate 489,782, forward strand.
TCTCATCTCACTAACGCCTAGTATATTCATTTTCATGCTATCCATCTCTCTTAAACATTGGTCAACTTTCCTAGCTCATTTAATGTCCCAACATTCCATGTTCCTACTCTAAATTTATTTATTTTAGTTATGATTTTGCCATCAGTAGCTGGATGACGGTCTGGTGTCACCTGTGGCTCATGACTGTCCCTGCCGGACGAGGATGTCCTAAGACAGCCATTAACGTCCTTCACTAACTCTGATATATGTTTTGCCATGAAGTCTTGGGAAGATAATGTGGTGGTTTCCCCTTGCCTTCCACATTCACATGGTGGTCTTTTTACCTCTGCCTTTGACAGCCATTTCCGACTGTAAGGACAAGTGAGTGCCCTGCTCTGCTCAGCTGCAGAGTTGTCCACTTATTCCGATGGATACTCGGTCCCCAGAGCTGTGTTAGCCACACCGTAGTGTGTTTCCATCCTCTACCGCGGGGAGGTGCAGTTGGGATTTTCCTTCCTAATGTTATGGTCTCTGACCAAAACTCTCCAGTACTTTTTATTATTATTATTATTATTTATTATTATTATTATTATATTATTTACTTCACACCTTCCTTCCGTCTCTCCACCTGGTAGTTATTGAAGCGCTTGCGTGCTCCACTGACCCTGAGAGTTATATCGACGGCAACGTAGTCGCCTGCAGAGTCTCCCAAGCCACTCAGGTCAAAGGGACAGAGACCAAATGAATTCAGGCACATGCCTGCTGTATTGTGAGTAGACTAGAGACAGTCAAAGGCAAAGAATAAGGAAGACAAAACTCAGAGATAATGGGCTTTAACCTAAGCTAAGCATAGGAGCGACGCTCGCTGTGTGGTGAAGGTACGAATTAAAAGAAAGTAGAATCGTGCCCCCCCCCCCCCCCCCCCCCGATGTGTCTCCTCCACCTTGTCGCGGGGGGGGGGGGGGGGGGGTTACGTGTCACAATGTCCTCAAGAGCTAAGCCGATGGAAGCACAACTAGGTGTCGGACAGCACGTGGGTTAGGGGCCTGACAAAGAGAGACACAACCTGCTGCTCTGCAGGTAGACTGAGGATAGCAGTCAAAGTCTAAATCAGGCGCACGATGTCGCTAATTTTTGGTCCGGACACATACTCTAAGGCTCCCAGCTGAGGGATATGGCTGAACGCCTCTAAACCGTTAACCCTCAGTTGTGAGAGCCGGGCCGCTAATCGCCCACCTTAAAACGGAGGTGAGATACTGAGAACGCTACATGCTTAGCACAGACACTTATTCAAAGGCTCTCAACTGGGGGAATATGAGGGGTTCCCGGATGAGAGGGCCTGGTCGTTACACGCTCACCAATGCACTGAGGTAAGGTGCTGAACCGGCAGCACATGCAGCCTACTTCGTGAGCGGGCACTAAAGGTAGAAAAAGCGCCCTAGCCGCACGAAATGTTTACGATGAAAGTCTATATATACTCATAGAATGAGCATAGACAAATGTGGAAAAACACGAAACGGAACGCTTGGCTAGCGAATCTATTACGTGGAAGTCCGAAGCGAAAGCTTGATGAGTGGATGTCCGCAGACTGTCCGTCCCTGGTTTGTGTGGGGAGCGACCAGTGGCAAAACGAAATGCCCAATACACCGAAGTGAAAATTAAAGCAGCCATGAGCAGGACGTGGCGATTCCTCGGGTGAGCCCAGTCTGAGAACACTATGTGCCGGCTCTGCAGCTATGGAAGCCTCCTTGGATAGCGGAGAATGCCCATGGCCTGCCCCTGCCTTCCATTGAGGGTTGACCGTGATGTCTTTGACCGTTCTACGTTGACCAGCTGAGATGTGGGCGATACCACAACAGTAAGACTAACGTCCCTCGAAACCCCGGGAAGGCAAACCCGTAAAAATACCCGCTGAAGTCGAATGAGCTGGCCTAAGGGCTCAAATAAATCAGGCACAACACAAAAACGTTCGAGTGAAATGTCTTTCGTGGTCGGAACAGCTCTGACTAACTAGTCTTCCGAATGTCCTTCACGTTCGGAACAACTCTGACTAACTAGTTTTCCTATTATCCCTCGTGCCAGGAACAGCTCCGACTACCTAGTTTTCCGAATGCCCCTCGTGTCCGGAACAACTCTGACTAGCTAGTTTTCCGAATGTCCGTCGTGCCCGGAACAGCTCTGTCTATATTGTCCTCCGGGCACAACGACAAGCACATGTCCGAATCGTAAACTCGCTGAGTGGATACCAGCTGCAGTCCGACTGTCCCTGGTTTGTGCGGGGAACGGCACGTAACGAACGAAAGGCCCAATATATTGAAGTGAGGAATTAAAGCAGCCATGAGCAGGACGTGACGATTCCCTCGGTGAGTCCAGCATCAGAGTGCTATGTGTCGGCTCTGCGACTATGGAAGCCGCCCTGGATGGCGGAAAATGCCATGGACTGTCCCTACCTTCCCTTGAGGGCTGACCGTGGAGTCTTCGACCGTTCTAACTTGACTAGCTGGGATGTGAACGGCACCACAAAAATGAGAGTCCCCCAAGAATGCTAACCTGTCAAAAATGCACGCTAAAGTCGGATGTGTTGTCCTAAGGATTTCGGTCCAAGGGTGCCTATCAGACACACCGCAATCACATCTGAAAAAAACCACTTCGGATTAACGCAGAAGAAGAAGAAGAATCGTGCTAATTATGCTGTTCCCCCCACCCACCTCGAAGCGTCCACACCCACGAAACTCAGCATATTACAGTTACACTAACGAAGCAATCATTATATAAAAATTTAAACTAAAAGGTATAAAGACAGCGCTGTTGCATCTAGCTGGCAGACCTCAACAGTCAGCACACATCCTTAGAGTATATCAACCGGTACATTGCTGCCGAGAAGGACATTAAGGGACATCTGATAGTTACGTTAAACCCCACTCGTATGTTAATACATCTGTGAAGTTTAACAATGACATGACATGTATGGGGCTTGTTGCTGTCATTATAACAGAAGTGGAAATCTGTATAGCTCATCAAAGGCAGATCTAACACTGAAGCACATAAACAAATTACGCAAACTGCATATAGTCGGAGACTTGCATAGGGTGGAGATACCTAGATACTGAGAACAGAGGAGATGTAGTGAAGGACCATGGTTTGGGTTCTAATCTCTGACTGTTCAATAAACCTTTGCCCATGATGGATCAATAAACATGATGGCAAACCCAGCTTCTGCCCGAGAAGATGGTGTAATACTTTTACTGCACGCTTAAGCTTCTGCACAAGAGGCATCGTACACACAATGGATCGCCATGTGCTTGACCAGTGAGTAGGTCATTCATCATCATCATCATGTGCATCGAAGATTAACGATAAGGAAACAATGTGTAGCTTTCTCCCTCCTACACGAAGACAGCAATCTAAGCTTGTGTTATGCGGGGAAATACCGTGTAGAGATAAAATGTGCCGGGAAATACCGTATAGAGATAAAATATGCCGGGAAATACCGTGTAGAGATAAAATGTGCCGGGAAATACCGTATAGAGATAAAATGTGCCGGGAAATACCGTGTAGAGATAAAATGTGCCGGGAAATACCGTATAGAGATCAAATATGCGGGGAAATACCGTGTAGAGATAAAATATGCCGGGCATAACCTTTGATTGTTGTTGCACACGGAAGATAAAGGTTGAGAGAAACCGGACAAGAACAAGGTAAATAATGACAATCAAGTATAGGCTTGCCGTGCTGGTACATTACCGGACAAGGACAAGGTAAATAATGACAATCAAGTATAGGCTTGCCGTGCTGGTACATTATAGCGAGTAGGTCTCAAGTTGTCATGAAGTTGTACACTGGGTGACTGAGGCTAGTCTTAGGTATTACAGCTGGGGCAATAGCAATTTAATAAAACTGACCATATAATCAAAATCAAACAGTAATACTGGAGGCATGGACGTCAGCTCATTAAAAACTGGGAACAGGTTACGTACATACAAACAATAGAGAACAGAAGAGATAGCAGAACCAAGAAATAAGCAGAACAATTTAGAAGGTTGACAGACCACCCCACGTACAAGTGGTTTAATGATCTTTGGAGGGAAAACTAAAACTGAAACGACTTTACCGAATCAGAAAAGGGCAGATCAGGACAGATCATTTACTTTACACGTCAACAGAAACCCCATCCAGAATACACACAGGTTCTCACTTGTACAACTGCACAGTAAAATATTACCAAAGGAGCATATGGACATACGCTTATACAGACGGAACAGAAATAAATGCAACAAAAAATGGCGGTGAAGTATTTCTTAATCTAAAGTAATGGAAGAAAACAATGCAGTCTGTGGTCACCTGGACAATTTTCAAGTGATTTAAGAGCAGAGACAGGTTTCTCTTTTGGTAGGAAAAACAATAATAAAGGGAAATACACAGCTCCCTTCACTGCTGTGATGTCAACAGATAGATTTGTTCATTTGATGTAAGTTTTTGAAATGCAGCCCCTTAAAAGTTTTTTTTTCTTTTCGAAATGCCGCCCATTATCGATTTTTAATTATTGAATGGTTGAAATTGTATTTTGATTTCGCTGCTTCTGACGCCCCCTTAGGTGCCGCCTGATGCGGCCGCCTCTCGGTTTCATAGCACGTACGGCCCTGGATGTCAGTAGTTTCGACCCCGAGTAGCAAAAATACGCGTAGTCAAGAAATAGCAGCCTTCAGTGCAGCACTCAGTGTACTGTACTACTGTGTCAGAAATCCGAAAGGGTTGTGGTACAGCTGGTCTTACCTCACTGAATACATTAACAAACACGGATAGTGGAAAGGACCAGCTTCACCAAGAACACAGTCACAAGTGATAGAATAGATGTTTCGTATAGAAAAACTTCACCAATAAACAACAACAAAACAGGCACAAGTGAAGTTACATAAAAAAAAAAAAAATACATAAACATAGTAAAAGGTGAAAACAATGGTCCCCCATGGCTGTCTCCTGAGAACAGGGAAAACCTCGTATGTACCATCTTTCACCCCAGAGCACAGACATCGTCATGTGCGCCGTGAGATAAAAAGGTCAGCTACATCAAGTGACAAAAGGATGGAAGTGTAAGAGAAGATTTTAAAATAAGATCCCAAAGATCCATAAAGTATAGTTGCGTTTTCTTTCATGTCAAACAATGGAAAGTGAAACAATTTAATGAAGATATTTCGACAATGCGCGTCAGTTCTTAGGTTGTTTGTGACAGACTTCAGAATAACACAGTGGAGTCAGAAGACAGTCATTGTAAATATTGGCAAGATAAGAGTTGGAATATAACATAACATCTATCTTTATATCGGCTCGTGCAAAGATATGTACAGAAACTGTTAACTGCAATGACATGTTATATTGTTTGTCTTCCATTTTTTTTTTTTTTGCCCACGGAGGAAGAACATTTAAGGAAGTGTAAATAACTGGAGGGGTAGATGTGATTTGCAACTTTGACCAGACTACAAGAAGATCAGGTCACACGGAGTCAGACTAGACTAGAGTGCGATGCAGGAAACCAAAGGTGGTGGTAAAAATACACAGAACTGCTGTCGTCAGTCGCTACACGCCGTGGGAGATACCGCGCGGAGGATCTGAATTCTGAACACTTAGGACAAATAGTTCGATGTGCCATGAGGATATGTTGACTAACTTTCCTCCACAGATTATCTCCCATTATAAATACGTGAGAGACTTTCCATAATTGGCACCTTGCTGTCTTGACAACGATAGTTTGTTACATTGTGCTTCAAAAAGGCATAACAACTTACAACCTGTGGCGGTAACGAATGTGACTGATCAGACCAATTCGCGCTGTAAATGTTCGTCCACAATGGATGCATGTGAACACATGGTCATTTCCACCATCATGCACCATCTTACGTCTCAAACGCTCGGTGTATGACTTATCTGCAATAATTTTCTCCTTTGTCTTTATTCCATTTCTGATGTTTGCCCTTCCATGCAACACGTTCAGCGGCGACTTGCTCCCAATGTGCATTATCAATCATGTCCCGCTTACATACATCTTTGTATCGTAGTAGAGGCCGACCCCGAGAACTCTTACCCATCTGTAATTCACTAAAAAAGATGTCCTTTGGTATTCTACCATCATCCATCCTCCTAACGTGTCCTATCCATCTAGGTCTACGAAGACTGAGCATGGAATACACCGTCACACAACCTGATCTTTCCAGTACTTCAGTATTTGTGATTTTGTCTTGCCACTTAATACCAAGAATTCTTCGCAGACACCGCATATGAAAGCTGTTTAAACGTTTCTCTTGGTGTGAGTAAGTTGTCCAGGTTTCACTGCCATAAAGAAGAGTACTAAGGACAGAGGCTTGATAGACAAGGACTTTTGTTTTGACAGTAAGCTTCCTGTTCTCCCAGACTCTTTTTGTTAACCTGTTCATTGTTGTTGTTGCCTTACCAATCCTGATGTTGATTTCCTGATCTACGGATAATTTGCTATTTATCTCTGATCCTAAATATGTAAAAATGGTCTACTATCTCTAGTTCGCCGTTGTCAATAAAGATTGATGGTAACCCATGTGCACCTTGTGACATAATCTGTGTCTTCTTTTTAATAATTGTTAAACCAAATTCAGAACAAGCATTGGAGAATGCAGATAGTAGACGTTGTAATACCTCTTTAGAGTGGGTCGTAATTGCAGCATCATCTGCAAACAGCAACTCTCTGAATAGCACCCTTCTAATTTTTGTCTTGGCCTTATATCTTTGAGCATTGTAGAGGCCGCCATCTGAGCGTGAATGAATGTATATACCACCATCCTGATCACGAAAGGCAATACAAGGGATGGTGTTATACTTCTCCATATCACAAAGCTAGACTGAAATATTGAGACCATGTGTTGCCCATGAAGCATGATCTCACTCTCTCTCTCTCTCTCTCTCTCTCTCTCTCTCTCTCTCTCTCTCTCTCTCTCTCTCTCTCTCTCTCTCTCTCTCTCTCTCTCTCTCTCTCTCTCTTTCTTTCTTTCTTTCTCTCTCTCTCTCTCTCTCGGCCTATCCAGTTCACTCCAGAGGAAAGGTAACACCAATACATCTGGAACAACACAAGCTGCAGAAGCTGTCTGATCAGCAAAGCAATGCTCTAACTGTCCGCCTGTCGGAGCTTCGATCCTAGTCCAGCTGTCAACCAAGGTTTAGGGCCTGGTTTGCCCTGCCATGACATTTCGTCTTTAAGTTGCATTTCCTCGTACCAGGATAAAGCTTGTAACCCCCCCCCCCCCAATTGTGCTCCTCCGCCCGAAGCCGTTGACACAATGCGTGATGTCGGGGTTGGTGAGCGCCACCCAACATTAGGCAGAAAGCAGGTGTGAGAGACTTTATGAACTGATGAAGTGCCGTGGGATGACTGATTGTCTTCAGGTTATGAACTGATGAAGTGCTATGGGATGACTGATTGTCTTCAGGTTATGAACTGATGAAGTGTCATGGGATGACTGATTGTCTTCAGGTTATGATCTGATGAAGTTCCATGGGATGACTGATTGTCTTCAGGTTATGAAGTCCCATGGGATGACTGATTGTCTTCAGGTTATGATCTGATGAAGTGTCATGGGATGACTGATTGTCTTCAGGTTATGATCTGATGAAGTGTCATGGGATGACTGATTGTCTTCAGGTTATGAACTGATGAAGTGTCATGGGATGACTGATTGTCTTCAGGTTATGAACTGATGAAGTGTCATGGGATGACTGATTGTCTTCAGGTTATGAACTGATGAAGTGTCATGGGATGACTGATTGTCTTCAGGTTATGAACTGATGAAGTGTCATGGGATGACTGATTGTCTTCAGGTTATGAACTGATGAAGTGTCATGGGATGACTGATTGTCTTCAGGTTATGAACTGATGAAGTGTCATGGGATGACTGATTGTCTTCAGGTTATGAACTGATGAAGTGTCATGGGATGACTGATTGTCTTCAGGTTATGAACTGATGAAGTGTCATGGGATGACTGATTGTCTTAAGCGACTTCCCGTATGTGCCATGGACTTATATATCGCCGAAATATTGTCACTGCGTTATAATACAACATGTCTGATACCATATTAACAATTTAAAAGTCGTATCTGTGATACAACACCAACTTTCCATTTTCTGCAATTCAGTTTTGTTCGATCCAAACGTAATTTTTGTTTGGCACTGAATCCGTTAACTTTCATGTTATTTTTTATTTTATTTTTCGAAATGTAATGTTTATTTGTCAACTATAACAAATACTTTTTGCAAATTATTTTTTTCAGTGATAAGAAGACAGTTGCATTGGAGGAGAGAAGCAGAAGGCAGTCTCATCCACAGAGCACAGTCGTGCTCCCTGTTAGGCGTTCGTACAACACCTGTGTAAATTAACCATTTCGTTTCACTGCAACCCATGCAAATTTCGCCTGAATAAAGTCACATTATCAAGGACTACAGATCGAAGGACAACACAACAGAATACTTCAGATAACTACAAGAGAAGTGGATTACGGCATAGTACACATTACTATTTGTTGCGTTTTAGTCGAGGCTTCGTGTCGTCATTGACTGATTTTTGAGAATGGGTGATGTGGATTGTGGAGGCTGTGATTGTGGAGGCAGTGATTGTGGAAATTGTGATTGCGGAGATTGTGATTGCGGAGATTGTGATTGCGGAGACTGTGACTGCAGTGATGTCGACTCCTGCAGCTGTTGTAATGTCAGCAGTGGCGGTGATAACAGTGGTGAACATAGTTGCCATAACTGTGTAAACCTGTGTATGTGGTGCTGTGTCAATGACGTCGCCCATGACGCTGTGGAATTCAGCGGTTTATGTTGTTTAAGAAAACGGAACACCAACGTTACTCAGTCACATATGCTTCTACAACAGGAACAACAACTACAGCAACAACAGCAACTACAACAGCAACAAGAACGACAGCAGCAGCAGCAGCTGCCAGCCTATGCCCAGAATGGGGTGGCTATCAGCCCGGACACTCCCCCGCCAGCTTACAGTGAAGTTGTGACGCTACAGCCGGGCCGAGAGTACAACGGCCAAGTGGTCACGTCACAGCCTCAAGCTCCCCTGGATTATCCCATGACGCGTATATAGCCAACGGTGCGGAGCTTAGGGTTAGTTTTCCATGTCATTACCGACATCGAGTCTAAGTAAACACTGCCGGCTCGGCAGTCCTTTATTCGACTCCCTTCCTAGGTGGGATTATGTATCCACTGACATGGATCCCCGGGTCGACCCAGCCTGCAGTGGATACCACCAAATGTCAGTCAGTCAAAAATTACAGGTCATTTTTACATGCCTGAAGGTGCATTTGGGTATATGGTGCTAGACTCATAGTGTCCAGTCAGCACTTGTTGGATGAGTACCATCCCCAGCCGGTGTTACTTCCACCCTCAGTCGGCACTCTTTGGGCCAGTACCACCCCCAGCCGGTGTTACTTCCACCCTCAGTCGGCACCCTTTGGGTCAGTATCACCCCCAGCCGGTGTTACTCCCACCCTCAGTCGGCACTCTTTGGGCCAGTATCTCCCCCAGCCAGTGTTACTTCCACCCTCAGTCGGCACTCTTTGGGCCAGTATCACCCCCAGCCGGTGTTACTTCCACCCTCAGTCGGCACTCTTTGGGCCAGTATCACCCCCAGCCGGTGTTACTTCCACCCTCAGTCGGCACTCTTTGGGCCAGTAGCACCCCTAGTCGGTGTTACTTCCACCTCAGTCGGCACTCTTTGGGTCAGTATCACCCCCAGCCGGTGTTACTTCCACCTTCAGTCGGCACCCTTTGGGCCAGTAGCACCCCCAGCCGGTGTTACTCCCACCCTCAGTCGGCACTCTTTGGGCCAGTATCTCCCCCAGCCAGTGTTACTTCCACCCTCAGTCGGCACTCTTTGGGCCAGTATCACCCCCAGCCAGTGTTACTCCCACCCTCAGTCGGCACTCATTGGGCCAGTATCACCCCCAGCCAGTGTTACTCCCACCCTCAGTCGGCATTCTTTGAGTCAGTATCTCCCCCAGCCAGTGTTACTTCCACCCTCAGTCGGCACTCTTTGGGTCAGTATCTCACCCAACCAGTGTTACTTCCACCCTCAGTCGGCACTCTTTGGGTCAGTATCTCCCCCAGCCGGTGTTATTTTCAAGACATTTCCTTGCACCCATTATAGGCTGGATCGACCTGGAGCCCAGGTCAATTTTAAATATCCACCCAGGTGCAGATTCGAACCATTGATCACAGGACCGGCAGGCGAACAAAGACATTTCTTTAGAAGCAATGGCTGTCGGTGTGCCGACCACGTCGCTCATTGAGTGCCCACTGATCCAAATATATAGAACTAACACTAAACTGCCAGGATGCCTCATGGTTTGAGAATGAGCTGTTGTATATGTACGGTAGATATGCAGATATTTAAGCACTCCATAAATTAACAGTGTACTCACCACTGATATCCAATAATCACTTAGACTTAGATGGATGATTTACATGAACTTGGAACAAAATCCACTATATCCACATCTTCTCCTTTTATCCCCATTCCTTTCTACTTGTTCTTTCTTGCTTTCTTACTGTTATTTCCATTTGGTAATTTCTAATTCTTTTCAATTAACTTATTTTTACTCGACTTTCACCTCTTACGCGCCCAATGGTCCGAGCGCGTATACGACCCTTACCTGCGGGATTTGGCTGAACGCCTCTAAGTCAAATCCCAAAGGTTTAGGGTCTGGCCACCGCTCGCCTCCTGCTCGTGGAGGCGAGGTCTCGGAGGTTTGACACTGAGCCGCCAGCGTCTGCAACCTACCTTGTTCCAGACGTATTGGTTATCCATTCCTCTGGATCAAAAAAGGCAAGGCCGAGAGAGGGAACATGTCGTTTGGGCACCACATGTTCTCTGAAGGCATTGTGATGGAATTTTGGCCAAATTCCAACTCACATACTTTGGTCTGTCAAGACTATAAGGTGCCACTCACTCACTCACTCATATACTCGCGCGCGCGTGTGTGTGGGGGTGGGGGTGGTGTGTGTGTGTGGGTGGGTGTGTGTGTGTGCGCGCATGTACTTGCCCTGCGACATGGCGGGTATGAGTTTCAATCTTCAGTGGGTATCAAGGCATGTTTAATGGTTCATCAATCACTTACTTGATATACGTGTATATATAATTGTATTCTTCATTATTATTGGGTTGTTTACATTGTGTACATAATTCCAACATTCCTGTCTAAATGAATTATAACATATTTATGTTTTCTTTGTGTGTGTGGGTGTGTGTGGGTGTCAATTTACGAGGTCACACAGTATCAACACATTAAATAAATTATCCAGAATCAGCAACTGGTATGTTAGAACTATGCATGAACTAGGAACAACAGCACTGGTCTAGACGAATTTTACGAATTGAGGGATTATGCAAAACAGGTATAGTATTATCTGGCGCTCACAGAAGGAGAAGAAGGAAGTAGAGGCTAGAAGACGCACTAGACAACATAACATCTGAAAGCTATAAAGTTACCGACCGGGATCGAACCTGTCGCCTCCAAATGGCTGCAGGAACAAGTGTACTTCGACGCACGATGCACGGAGTGTCTAGTTGGTCGTACGTCGAAGTACACATGTTCCTGCAGCCAGGCGCCGTCGTCATTTGAAGGTGACAGGTTCGATCCCGGTCGGTAACTATTATAGCTTTCAGATTTTATGTTGTCTAGTACGTCTTCTGCCGGTCTCTCTGGCCGAGGGGTTACAACACTTTCTCCGTAATCCCGTTTATCACGCAGAGTCTCGTAGCTGGCGAGAGCTGGAAGCGGTTCGACCCCCGCTGGTGACTTGCGGGATAACTGAGCCGGCCGCTCAGAAAGCAATGGCAAACTATGAGCGTAATCTTGCCAAGAAATCAACAGACAGCTGAAAGATGTGCTGTTGACAGCGATGTCCTGTAAAGGATATGCGGAAAAAAGTGCGTCTTCTAGTCTCTACTTCCTTCTTCTCTTTATGTGAGCGCCAGATAATACAGTATTATGTGTGTTTGTTTATGTAATTGTCTTGGTGGCCTCAACGGTTCCCTCCATTGATTTCTTATGTGTATATGCAAACCAGGGTTGGGCGGAGCAGGCAAAATGTTTATAAGTATGGGTGAAACAGTGCCATTCTCAGGTCATTCAGAAGAAGTGGTCCTAATTCTATAAAAGGGGGTGTGCAACATTTCATTCATTCATTCAGCAGCATGTCATTTGCAGAACCTCGCTCCCATAACAACCTTTCGGAAAACCTCTCGATCAGAAGTAAGATGTCCCGCGTCCGATACCCATCTGGAGATCATCTGCCACATCCTGCACCCATATTCTCTTTGACCTGCCTCTTCCTCTCTTCCCAGGCATATACTCCTCCATTATTGTTCTCTGCAAACTTTCATGACGTTTCAGGCGACCAAAATATTTCAATTTTCTTTAGTTTTATCGTCTTTAATAGTCAACCTTCTTCAATATTCTGTTCTTTTCGTATGGATGCATTTGTCCTTTTCTTTATCCAAGATATTCTTGAAACTCGTCTATAACATTTATAATCAAATGTCCAGGTTTCACAGGCGTGGGAAAGATGCATGCTTTTAAAAATCTAAGTTTTGTAGTTCTATCTGTCCCTCTCCACAATTTATTCAGTTGTTTTAGTCTTTGAAGAGCAATAGATGTTCGTCTTTCATTGTGTCACCATTGTTGGTAATCAGTGACCCAATTTTCCACCCCCTCCAATTTTGCCTCATGCAGCTGGCAGAAGCCGAGCTGGATATCATCTGTGAGAAATCATCTAAAGAAGACATTAATACAGCTATCACAGTGTAATTATATCACAGCCGTTGGTATCCATGCAGAGCAATGTAAGCTAATATAAATATCTCAGCTGAACTACTGGGCGACTGAAGAAATACCAGCAGAGTGGAGAGTCTATTGAACGGTTCAGAACCTGCCAAATA